>OZ025877.1:1107500-1115000 GCA_964019415.1 Ianthella basta | reverse complement strand
CCCTCCCTTCCCCCTCCTCCCCTCCCCTCCCCTCCCCTCCCCCATACCCCATTACCACTAAGATGTCTCAGTGTGGTAACGCCCAATCCTGTTGCCCTAACCAATTCACACCACCATCACAATGTCACACTTGATGATAGTCTGACTTAACTTCTCAACATAATGCACTAATGAGAGGTTGGCTCCAGACTAACTTGAACCTCGACCATTAGTGGCATCTAGCCCTCTCTCTCATACTGCATACACACTGCCTTCTTAGGTGCAAAGTAGAGCATGCCACAACCATCCTGCAGACAGGCCAATGCCCTCTCCTTCATGGCATTTCCTTCCAAACTGCACTGCTACAGCTGCTCAGTACATCAGCAATGGTAGCATAGACAGTAAACAGTTTGAGAATGGTCACAGCACCCAGACAACTTCAACCAATTGTGCCAAAAGGAAATCTGGTCTCGCATGGCTGACAACTGGTACTATGTAGGCTACAATACCTCTAAATGGAATTCACATATACATAGTTGGGACATCAATATTGCAGTACTCTGCAATAGGGTTGACATAGCAACTGTTGTCATGGTAACAGTACAAGGTATATAAAAACTGTATGCATACTACTGCATACTGTTGTGTATAATGTACGGCACTCAGGAGTCACCTCTTATCTCTGACCTCACCTAGTGTTGCAAGCAGCTGACCTAAATGGTTCAGGTATTACCAGTAAGACAAAGCTGTGGCCAAAGTTTGTAAGTGAGCCGTTTGTTGAATGACACTGCAACAAGCAGTTTGCACAAACACTGCATAAAGCACATACTCCAAAACACAGTGTCCTACAAGATGGTCACTATCTAAGGGAAGGGAGGCTCCATCAAGGAAGATGATTGTTGGTACGTATGCTGGTTTAACAGTGGCCTTATGCTCCTAAGGCTTGTTGACTAGTTTCTACTCTCATGAGAGACATCATATCTCATTCCCATATTATATTCTCGTGTGTGTGTGTGTGTGTGTGTGTGTGTGTGTGTGTGTGTGTGTGTGTGTGTGTGTGTGCGTGTGTGTGTGTATAAAAACTGGTAAACTGCATACATACGTATACATTGAGGTAGTACGTACGTGACTCTAGCAATTGCATTAGCTGATACATACTGTAAATGGTCAAACAAAGCAGAGCTGTATGCATGTCTCCTGAAGCTGAAATGGCTGCTATGTCATCTTGCCATTCACACACACCAACAAATGGTACCATCTTCCTGAATAGGAAGGTGTGGTGAAGGCGTGTCACATTGGACCAAAGACACCTGCTCCCACTGGACACAGGAAGCTACAAAGGATATGACTACACATTAGCACCAACATCTGGTGTCTGGTTAGTTAACAAAAGGCCACTTCCTGGCGAAACCATTCAAAGCGGAGGAGACTTGAGTCTCTGATACTCACCAGTAGAGATACACGCAATACGTACCTCTGCTGAGCTCTGCTATGTAGCACCTGTGTGACTCAATAGGGCAGGTCCACTCAAAGGACTTACAATGAACATGTGCCACCATGTACACTGCACTGTGCTGCCAAGGGATGACATCATCATCACGTGTCCATATTGCACGCAGGGACTATTAACATACTGTAGTGACTGTAAAGCATTGGATTGGTTCTTACTCCGCATCACAAGAGCACTAGTCACAACACATAGTGAGTTTGAACAGGAGCGCATGATGAGATAAGAAAGGAAGGGGTTTCCCCTTCCTTTCTTATCTCATCATGCATTCCTGGTTTCAACCATTTGGAGAAGACAGACTCCCGAAAGCATTTAGCATACAGCAAAGCTGTCACAGAAGCAAGAATCCTTAAAACTATATTTGCTGTCCTACTGTACTGTGTGATCAAATCCTAACAAATTAACACATTCACCATGGCCTGCTGTTTCATCATACATAATTCAATACAATTACTGGGACAGACATGTGGTAAAGGGGTGGAATGAATTAAATGGATAGCAGCTAGCACAAGAGGAAAGACTCAGGTATTATTATCACATAGTCAAGTGTCTCTGAACTACAGTCTATGACAATCACTAGTATCTAAAGTACTGTAATGTACATTAACAATACCACTGGCGTTCAAACAGTAGTCGGAGCCACTTGAATGGAACTCAACCCACACACACACTGATTGCAGGAGCTGCATTCTGTGCAGTCAGTGTGAGAAAGAGTGAGCTGATAAGCAGTCAATGATATACAAAAGTTCCTAAATCACAAACTAATTGTTCAATTATCTTACTTATCTGCATTGTGGTACACCTCCAGAATGTGTAGAGAGAAGCACCCTAATAAAGAGCTCCTCACCACACAGCCACAGCTGAAGTTGTATACACCACACAGCCACAGCTGAAGTTGTATACACCACACAGCCACAGCTGAAGTTGTATACACCACACAGCCACAGCTGAAGTTGTATACACCACTAACTGGGAGGAAGGTGCACTGCTACTATAGGTATGTACACATTAGTATTTGTATGACAACATGCACGGCTTAAATAACTCAGACATCACACCACTGCACGATTCCACCCACTACACAGCAACATCTTTTATTCAGTCAGGCACACAACAATGGCATATTGTAGAAAGTGTTCAAAATGCATGAAATGAATTTGCAAATTCTTGTCTGTGACCCTCCCCCTCCTCTCCCCTCCCCTCCCCCTCCCCCTCCTCATTCCCTCCTCTTCCCTTCCCCCTCCCCTCCCCCTACATCCCCCTCCACTTCCCATGATCTCAACTGTACACCTACTGTTGGGGTCCTACAGTACATTCAATTGTAGCACATCCAGTTTGTTCAGATCACCAGGAAGGTGATCACTGGTTGCCACTCACTAGGGTGGAGAACACTGCTCCCAGCTGTAGGGTGACTGGTATACAGTAGCAGTGTAGCAGGCTGTAGTTGGGTATCATTTATGGGGGCTACGGGGGACTGGATCAGCGACCATCTGCAAAACATTCATCAGCGAATATTTTGATATCAGTTGATTTACAATTTAATGAACCAGATGCCCAATGTTTGCAGGGGATGCCGTATTCCCCGATGAAGTTCATTGTGGCACCAGATGCCCAATGTTTGCAGGGGATGCCGTATTCCCCGATGAAGTTCACTGGGGCACAAGATGCCCAATGTTTGCAGGGGATGCCGTATTCCCCGGTGAAGTTCATTGTAGCACCAGATGCCCAATGTTTGCAGGGGATGCCGTATTCCCCGGTGAAGTTCACTGGGGCACCAGATGCCCAATGTTTGCAGGGGATGCCGTATTCCCCGGGGAAGTTCATTGGGGCACCAGATGCCCAATGTTTGCAGGGGATGCCGTATTCCCCGGTGAAGTTCGTTGGGGCACCAGATGCCCAATGTTTGCAGGGGATGCCGTATTCCCCGGTGAAGTTCGTTGGGGCACCAGATGCCCAATGTTTGCAGGGGATGCCGTATTCCCCAGTGAAATTCACTGGGGCACCAGATGCCAAATATTTGCAGGGGATGCCGTATTCCCCGATGAAGTTCATTGGGGCACCAGATGCCCAATGTTTGCAGGGGATGCCATATTCCCCGGGGAAGTTCATTGGGGCACCAGATGCCCAATGTTTGCAGGGGATGCCATATTCCCCAGTGAAGTTCATTGGGGCACCAGATGCCCGATGTTTGCAGGGGATGCCGTATTCCCCGATGAAGTTCATTGGGGCACCAGATGCCTGATGTTTGCAGGGGATGCCGTATTCCCCGGTGTAGTTCATTGGGGCACCAGATGCCCAATGTTTTGCAGGGATCCGGATGCCATCACCCACAAACTGTCCCGCAAGGTGGTATGCTGTGTACTACATATACTCAAATCTTTAAAATGGTGTAATTCTGTAGTGAAATGTACCATTAAGTGCTGACTCTCTTACAAACTGTTCCCATAATGGTATGTTGTGTACTGCATGGTTGGAGTGAACATATCACGCTGCAAAAGAGTGTGCTCACTGTGGCAACCAATTCACACCAATTTTGGGTCTGATCGACACTCCCTATCTTTAACAATGTACAGCACATACGGTACGTACTTTTACCTACGTATCAACTAATACTACACGTAGTGTGATAATATACACATGTACGTACACAAACATAGGGAGGGGATTCAACACACTGTCTGATATGATCAATATCACCCACATGTACAGTGTGTGCAGTACATAGGCATACACAAATGCAACAAGCTACAGTAGTAACCACGGTAGTAATCACACCCACACGCATTTGTGCAAACACACATGCACACACACACACAACACACAATACACACAACACACACACACACACACACCACACCCACACACAACACAATACACACAACACACACACACACACACCACACACACACATAACACACACACACACACATACGCGCGCGCACACACACACACACACACACACACACACACACACACACACACACACACACACACACACACACACACACACATAGGGAAACAGAGAAGAGATCAACCAGTCCAACCACACCTACGTATCCCACAGAGCTCACGGTGGTGCCACCCTAGTGTGCACATGTGCACATGCTCACACTTGGCTCACCTTTTTTGAGAAGAGCCTGTGTTTTGCTGCCTGCTTTGGCTACAAAGTCATCCTTCCTTTCACTTGTACTGCCACTTACTTGGTCAGGCAGATGGTACTTGACACACCTACACACACAACACAACACACACCCACATAACACACCTTGACATACACCTACAGTACAATACATACACACACACACACCATCACTAATGAGACTCTGTACACCACTGGGTCTCTGTACAGATATATACACCTGTATGTGACATCAACACACACACACACACACACACACATGCGCATGCGCACGCACATACACACAAGAATGTTGTACACACAAAAACTTTAAAATTGCTGAAATCAATACCTAAAAATTCCTGGACTTGTCAATCACTAAATTTAGCAATGTAGTCTAAATGCACTTTACGCACTTGTATTTTCTACTTCATACTTAATCCATCAGTGGACATGGAAAAGGATGAAGATAAAGCAGGAGTAGTTACAGTAAACACGATAGTCTGCGTACTAAATTACAGTTTATGACCAAATGTAAAACTGCTGAAAAGAACTCTTAAAATATTTATAAAGCATCTAATCAATATTCTTTGTCTCTCTTAATCTTGCTAGCAAGGTGCTCCATTTGATTTTGCAAGAAATAAGTACGTAAGTAGAATTCCATTTAAATTTGTATACACCACTCCTCAAATTCAATTTTTGATTGATGTCACTGACCAATCGCATGTACATACATAAGCAGTGTTGCCATGACAGCTGATGCTGCCAGCTGTGCCTGTGCAGGATGAGAAGTGGTATCATCCAAAAGGGCCTACCAGCATAGTGGCAAAGTAAGGGCTATATACAGTAGAACCTCCCTTAACCGGGCACCATGGACCGGGCAGTGCCCGTAACTCAGAAACGTCCGTATCTTAGAAATACCAACAATACAGATTAAATGCAATGTACGTAATTACAATAATTGCAATTAACCTGTAATACAGTACACATGGTACTGTACTGTAATGCAGTACATATAGCACTGTACTGTAATACAGTACATACAAATAATTAAAAAGAGTTTTGAAAAAATTGGAAAAAAATTATTTAAATTTTTTTTAGAAAAATTCTTTTTTTGTCTGCCCGGTAGAGGGAGGTGCCCGTAACTAAGGTCTGGATAAGGGAGGTTCTACTGTACTGTCTACATATTGCCTGCTCTATGCTCTTAGACTAATGTGGGTGCTGAATGCTCCGGAAGGCATGCACATAGACAAACCATGAGTTTAGTCAGTGGCGTGGAACAGAAAGAACAGTCAGTTGGCATTGTTTCAGCTAACCAATGGAATGTCACTCTAATAGTTGTCCCCTCATACGTACATATGTAGATGAAGTTTAACCATTGTCAGGCACACAGTACAAAGGTCAGAGGACAAAGGTCATAGTGCAGCACTACAGTACAAAGGTCACATCCTATGTAGCAGCAATCCAGTGATTCACCCAAGTCATCTTAGCAGGTGCTGTGATGAAACTAAAGGCTCTTCTACACTCATGTAGCACTGAAGGAGAATTAAAATGATGAGATGTTTCAAACTCGAGGGTCTCCATCAATTACAATCACCCTTTGAAACCAAGCATGCCATCTGCACTGACTGGCAACAGCGCCACCACTTCACACGTCACACAGTTGAGACGCTCACAGCCACATTTCCAGCAGTGACACGACACAGTACACAGCTACCACTAGCTACGCACAAGAAACAAATATGTTAAAGCTGGCACAATCCACTCGGCATGGGAAATAGGGTATTTCAAGCCAACACAGCCTATCCCTCAGAAGATCACATTCTACTTAACACTGTCATTGCACAAGAGGGTACTTTACCTTGCAGTACTTATCAAAAAGTGGAATTACACACACACACACACACACGCACGCACACACACACACACACACACACACACACACACACACACGTGCACACACGTGCACAACCCCTGAATTTAAACGGCAAAATCTCCGATTAAAATTAATCCACAAAATTTTAACCACATGAAATTAACGCACATACAATACTTACGGTATGTACTTCTACCTATTAACTGACACCACATGTAGTGTGGTAGTATTACACAATGCATAGAAAAAGGATGGTGACTCCATGGCAGCATTCAACACAATGACACAGGATGGGACCACTGCATACATTAGACACAAGATGGGACCACTGCATACATGTGACACAGGATGGGAACACACTCTTACAAGGCAGGTAAACAGACATTGCGGAATTACCATACACCAAATACATACTGTACACATACTGTAACAAGTATGGCTTTCAGTGTGAACGGAAACAGGACACAAGCGAGGTCACACCTGTGTAGCTCCTGGAAAGGCATGTAAACACATTGCCTACAGGATACGCTACAGACTCTCTCATAACGACATTACACATTACAATACAACATATAGTACAAGGGTGCATTACCTTGTGGCTCAAAGGTGAGACAGGAAGGAGATAAAGCCACAGTTGGGAGTGTTGACCCTCCTTAAAGGTGTCTTGACACCATCCCCAGCTCAGAAGAGCTAAAGCCACAGGAAGTGCCACAGGAAGTGGTACATTACATCATTACAACACAGCCTGTCCCTTCATTAGCTAAGTCCTACTGTATGCACAGTACCTATTGCATACAGTACGTGTTGCAGTAGTCATAAACAAGGCATTTACCACACACTCATGGACTGTACCACACACTCATGGACAGTACCATACACTCATGGACTGTACCACACACTCATGCATGGACTGTACCACACACTCATGGACTGTACCACACACTCATGGACTGTGCCACACACTCATGGACAGTACCACACACTCATGGACTGTACCACACACTCATGGACAGTACCATA
>OZ025877.1:1100000-1105000 GCA_964019415.1 Ianthella basta | reverse complement strand
TACAATCTCTTCCTTGGAACCACCCAACAAACATACAAACATACGTACAATGTACATACATACATGTACATGTACAATGTACATACGTACATACATGTACATGTACAATGGAGCATAAGCCAATCAGGCAGTGTATGACTACACCTGATGAAAACAAGGTATTACTTTCAGTCTTCTTCATCACCACACACAACAGAGTGGGGGCCAAACACATCCAGCCAAGTGGACGGCACTTCAAAATACCTACAGTACCAGTTCATTCCTCCAAGGAGACAAGTGAACAGAAGCAAACCATAGCACTGTTATAATTGGCTGGCTATTGGTCGGCCGCACCACAACAACTATGTATTACCCCTCCCCACTGGCATTCCCTAATATGGTCACTACACTAGCTCCAATGCACATACTGTACCGATTCATGTATACACACTTGTATGCGCTGAAGTAACCATACTCAAACCCTCTTCCGCTCTGCACAGTATGGCTTAGGATTCAGCCTATTAACTGAAATAGCCATTCACACAAGGTCACGTGTGCTGTTGTGTAACAGGATGAAGACATTGTCACTATAAGGAGTGCCTCCTTAAACGGCAAGCAAAACACATTGACAGCACTCACACAGCCAGGATAAACATTCACCTTCAGGTCATGGGAGGTTAGGCATGAAAGGCTAAGTGAATCCCTAATGAAACGCTGAAGAGGCACTGGTGGGGTAGCAAGCCCTCTCAATTGGCCCACACTGCACTTGTGCATCTTTATCCGTTGTAGGTGCTTCCTCTAGTCGGAGCAGCCCTACTACGTACACATGGGATGGTGTATGTATGTTAGCACAGAAGAACTGATAGTAGTACACAGCACTTGACAATGATGTGTATCTGTACCACCAAACACACATACAAATGCGCCCTTGCACATACACACACGCACGCACGCACGCACGCACGCACGCACACACACAGGTAGGTACCCTCTGGTGCTGTCAGGACATTATATACAGCATATAAACAGCAACACAGCACGTACATCATTCTGAATAGCCTCTTATCTCATTAAACTAAACCTCGTTAGCCAGCACCCTTTCTCACTGAGCTGCATAACACCCCCTCTCATCGGGCTAGCCCTCTCTCACTAAACTACGTAAACACCCCTCTCACTGAGATTATGTCAGCGGCTAATACCGACCCTCTCTCTCTGAGTTAACACTGGCCCTTTCTCACTGAGCTGCATAACACCCTCTCTCACTGAGCTAGTACCCTCTCTCACTGAGCTAACACCTTCTCTTACTGAGCTAACACCCTCTTTCACTGAGCTAACACCCTCTCTCACTGAGCTAACACCCTCTCTCACTGAGCTAACACCTTCTCTCACTGAGCTAACACCCCCTCTCATCGGGCTAGCCCTCTCTCACTAAACTACGTAAACACCCCTCTCACTGAGATTATGTCAGCAGCTAATACCGACCCTCTCTCTCTGAGTTAACACTGGCCCTTTCTCACTGAGCTGCGTAACACCCTCTCTCACTGAGCTAGCACCCTCTCTCACTGAGCTAACACCTTCTCTTACTGAGCTAACACCCTCTTTCACTGAGCTAACACCCTCTCTCACTGGGCTAACACCCTCTCTCACTGAGCTAACACCTTCTCTCACTGAGCTAACACCCCCTCTCACTGAGCTAGCACCCTCTCTCACTGAGCTAGCACCCTCTCTCACTGAGCTAGCACCCTCTCTCACTGAGCTAGCACCCTCTCTCACTGAGCTAACACCTTCTCTCACTGAACTAACACCCTCTCTCACTGAGCTAACACCCTCTTTCACTGAGCCACAACCCTCTCTGACTGAGCTAACACCTTCTCTCACTGAGCTAACACCTTCTCTCACTGAACTAACACCCTCTCTCACTGAGCTAGCACCCTCTCTCACTGAGCTAACACCTTCTCTCACTGAACTAACACCCTCTCTCACTGAGCTAACACCCTCTTTCACTGAGCCACAACCCTCTCTGACTGAGCTGGCACCCTCATATACAAAGGCTATGTACAATGTACAAAGGGAGCGCATTGTACACACAGTAGTACAGGTAACTGTGCCAGTGTGTACGGAGGTGCTGTGTAGTTGTCAGGAGCAGCAACTCAATTAGGTGTGCTGAGCGGACATGGCAGGATTCCTAAAAAGAAGAAGAAGCCCCTACTTCACCAGCCACTGAATACCACAAGAAGTTGAATTGCTTCATGGAAGAAGTGTTGATGTTTTGAGCCATTAGTAGTAATACCACAGCATGGTTGATGTACTGTATTATACACATAATGAAATTCAGATTGGAAAGGCATCATTTGGCTCCTAAATAGGAGGTGCAGAAGCAGCAAAGTGTATTTAACCACAGGGATAGCAGTAACTGCAGCAGTTTACTCCGAAGCAGACTCCGAGCATCAGTGACAAGAACATTGTCCCTAGCTTGCTGCTACAACTATGGAGAAGATGAAGGCAACTGGTTGGGTTGCTCTCCTCCTCCTCCTTGGCATGGCCTCTGCCCAGTACATTGCTTCCAAAGGTGAGTGTGGTGCACAGAGCTGCACCACAGTGGGGTAGGCCTTGTTGCTCCTCCTACACTGTACTGAACACCAGGTGGGGCAGACTGTACATGGCTACTGTGTACTAGGCTATACACACAGACTGGGTACCACTTGTGGTGGGAAGTGTGGAACAGCTACACAGCATGTACAGTCAGGGCACTGGTGTGTTCAGCAATAACCCTCTCACTGTCTCCTTCCTCTAGAGCGAGCAAACACCATCAATGCAGCCATTGCCAGTGTGAAGGCGAATACCAGAACTCTCTCTCAGTCCTATGTCCCTTCTCATCGCACTCAGAACCGAATTAAGAGTGAAGAAATCGATGCTCAAGGCCGTGCTAGAATCATGTTTGAGAAGGCTGTTCACAAGGCTGAGACAGAGCTGATGAAAGATCACTACAAGAGCGAGCTTGAGTCAACAGATAAAACTGTGAAAGCAGAGGCTCTGGCTAAAGTGGCCTTCCATCGCCCGGGGTCCTTCCTCACTAAGGAGGAGATCGCACACATCCAGCAGGAAACCATGGCAGAGTGTAAGAGGAGACCAGTTCCAGACTGTTCTTCCTGGGAAGTTATGAAGTACAGAACTATCAACGGCACCTGTAACAACCTGAACAGGCCTATACTGGCTGCAGCTGGAACAAACTTCAGGCGCCTCATTGCTCCTCAATATGAGGATGGTGTTCAGCAGCCCAGGGGGACACTACAGAAGCTTGACATGGGCCTTCTTGGTGAAGGACCCTTTGACCCACCTAACCCCAGTGCCAGAGAGGCCAGCAGAAACATCCTCCAGAACAGAACCATTGATGATCCAATCCACTCACACATTATCATGCAGTGGGGACAGTTCTTGGACCATGACTTGGACCTGGCACCTGAGCAGAGTGAGGAGGAGTGCCCGTTGGAGTCCTGCGTAGTAACAGAGGAGTGCTGTCCCATTTCCATTGTCCGAGACCCTGATGGAGACCCCACCTTTGGAAGTGAAGAATGTATGTTCTTTCCCAGGTCTGTGCCCTCATGTGATGTTCCAAGGGGAGAGTTCCCTCCGAGAGACCAGTTTAATGCACTAACACACTACATCGATGCCTCCAACGTATATGGCTCAAGTGAAGAGGTAGCAAGCGCACTGCGAGAAGGGAGAGGTGGTCGTCTACTGGTTGGTCCACCACATGCACCAGGAGCGCAACCATCTCTGCCTCTGCTACCAGTTGAACAGACAGAGTCTCCTATCTTCCTCACCTTCTGTCCTCCCCCCAACAAACAGTGCTATGTGGCTGGTGACATCCGTGCAAACGAGCATTTAGGACTCAATATCATGCACACCATCTGGATGAGGGAGCACAACCGCATTGTGGCTGAACTGGCAAAACTAGACTCAACACTGACAGATGAGGAACTGTACCAAACAGCTAGGAAAATCATAGGTGGGGTCATGCAGAAGATCATCTTTGAAGACTACCTCCCAGAGGTCCTTGGGGCCGCCACTGTTCGGCAACTTATCCTTCGTGGCTTTAGAGGATTCGATCCCAGGGTTGATCCAAGAATCCCCAATGCCTTCGCCACAGCCACTTTCCGGTATGGTCACTCACTTATCAGGCCTGTGTTTTCTCGCCTTGGTCCTGGGTATAGACCCATTAGCGCTGGTCCCCTCGGGCTCAGAGAGTCCTTCTACGACCCAGAGCAATATAACATTAGCCAGGGCACTGACCCCATCTTGCGAGGCCTCTTGACGGAAAATGCCAGACGCTCTGATGAATTCCTCAATCCAGTCATCACAAATGAACTCTTTGCCACAGACGAGGACATTGGCCGAGACCTTGCTGCCCTCAACATCAACCGTGGAAGGGACCATGGATTGGCACCATATCCAGTGTGGAGAGAGTTCTGTATCAGGTTCTTTAAGGAAGAGTTTGATATTATAGTGGAGCCTACTTTCCGCAGTGAGCTGACTAAACTACACCTCATCCGCACCTACGGCTCCCTGGACACTGTGGACCTCTTCCCTGGAGGAATGGCAGAGGCTCCTTTCACTTTGGGGGGTACTGAGTCAATCATTGGACCAACATTCACATGCATCTTCATCATTACCTTCCGCGGTCTCTCTCGTGGTGACCGATTCTTCTATCTTGGAGACGCTGCCTTCACTGCAGCCCAGAGAGCTGAAGTGCAGAAAGCCTCACTGTCAAAAGTCATCTGTGACAATTCTGATGGTATTCAGTCACTCCAGCCAAATGCATTTCGCGTCCCTTCTACTAGCAACCAGCGTGTCCCTTGCAGCTCACTCCCTGCCCTCAACTTGGCAGCCTTTGTTCCTTCACAGTGCAAGGAGACCACCTTTATGAGAGTCACCACAATCGGCAGGAGCACTGTTGCCCTTGCAGCTCTCATTGATAGCAGAAGGTTCAGAGTGCAGCGTGATGCTCTCTTCATTGGTTT
>OZ025877.1:1067500-1095000 GCA_964019415.1 Ianthella basta | reverse complement strand
CACACACACACACACACACACACACACACACACACACACACACACACACACACACACACACACACACACACACACACACACACACATCTGGACCTGGCTTCAAAACCTATCATGTGCCAATTGGACAACTAGTATCTGCATTTACAGTATATTGTGCCATTTTCACAAGTCATCTATGCAGGTATGCAGTGAAAACACTCCATACTACGTATATCCCACATCAGAGATGAACACCAGAACACTCAGTCCTGTTAATGGCACCCCACCCACCCATGTACCTGCACACGCACACACGCACACACACACACACACACACACACACACACACACACACACACACACACACACACACACACACACACACACACACACACACACACACGCACACACACACACACAGTGAAGGATCACTCTGATCTTTGCATACAGTAGCGACTTCTGTAGCTACGTATGTACACCATGCAAGATCAACCGAACTGTCACCAATCTCAACAATCAATAGCACTAGCCCTGCTCAACTGCAGGCCTTCAGTAGTAATAAAGTGTACAACTATTTCAAAGGTGGCTATATATACAAATTCCTAAGATGCCAAGGAAACACTTGTGTCAACATGTTACAGCATAGGATCAATTAGTCTAGCAAGCTAGACCCACTCCACCTACACCTTCTCAGGAGCAAGTGCCCAGGAGTGAAGTGGGTCTAGCCATCACCATGGCTACCACTGTCATGGTGATGGACATGAAACTGAAATATACACTATGTAAGCAAATGTGCTGCTATATAGAATACATTATTTGTTTGTATAGATATGCTTGGTGTATTATAGTAAAAATACTATATAAAGCCTAGGCTGACCACATATCTCCTAAAATGGAAGTACACAGCAGCAACATGTATATAAGTACAGGATCAGCAGTTCACGTGACAACAGCAGGTTATCCTCAAGGAGTTCAAAGGAACATTGACAAGAACACTGTCCAAAGAAGAAGCTGCTACAAGTACAGCAAAGATGAAGACAACTGGTTGGGGTGCTCTCCTCCTCCTCCTTGGCATGGCCTCTGCCCAGTACATTGCTTCCAAAGGTGAGTGTGGTGCACAGAGCTGCACCACAGTGGGGTAGCAGGGCCGTAGCACCAAGATAAAAACCAGTCAGGCCATAGGTGACGTAATGCAAACTAGGGGGGCTGGGGGCATGCCCCCCAGGAAAATGTTTGAAATTTAGATGTTCTGTGAGTACTTTTGGAGCAATTCTAGGCCCATCAACACTTCAATAAGTATGATTAAATGTAACATAGACCAACTGTTACAGGCACTTACAGCAGGAAAGGCTATCAAGTGCCATGTAACAGGTAATACAGTGCATTGAAATAAGAAGATAGCGCATTAAGAATTGAAATATAGTGTTTTTTGGCTGTCTCTCCGACGCTAGGCAGCACAAATCTCTTCTACCCTTGACTAGAAGACACCATCAATGCAAAGGGTGTGTAAAAATGTTTCCTCCAAAAACAGGAGGAGGGTCAGTCCACACGAAGAGGGGGGCCAGCCGGTCCATGCAACAAGGAGGGTTGTCGATGCAAAACCCAGGTCATTAATATGCGCTGACTTTGAATACATTTTCACCATCCCTACATCTGCCAACATTTTGCCGCGCTTGCGGTCTTGCTACCATCCCCTGTTTCTCCGCCTGCGTATTATAGTGCAAGAGTGCAAGAGTGTGCAATAACAATTAAGGGTTGCTACAGGAGACTATCCTATTGCATGCATATGCCCATTCAAGCTACGTACATGTTCCCATGTACCACCATGCTGCATGCATACATCCATGTACAGCGGATTTATGCAACCTTGCAACAGTTCCCATACCTGGGTAGTCGTTACCTAGGATACGAACAAGGTGATATATAATAGGTGTACAGTACCAGTCCGTATCCTAGGTAACAACTGCCCATGGTGTGGGAACTGTTGCAAGGTTGCCTAAAATTAATCCGCTGTACATGACTGAAGCACTACTGTGCTGTCTGATTTTGCACAGCGATCGATTAATACACCATTTTACGCATCAGAAAACGGCAAAAAAGTCATGCGACATCCGTAAAATGGCTGCCGCCGTTAAGAGGACTAAGTACCTGGCTATTCCTTGTTCAAACTAAGTCCTGCAACACTGTAAGACAACTCTGCTTCTAGAACGTTGTTTAACCTTAGGTCAGTACCCCCCCCCCCCCCCCCCCAGTTTGAAAGTGTGTTTAAAATGCATATCTTCAATATTTAGAATGTTTGTTCCAGCAGCAAAAAGCGATCCAGCCATGGCCGGACCGGCCGGACTGGGTGCTACGGCCCTGGGTAGGCCTTGTTGCTCCTCCTACACTGTACTGAACACCAGGTGGGGCAGACTGTACATGGCTACTGTGCACTAGGTTATACACACAGGCTGGGTACCACTTGTGGTGGGAAAAGTGGAACAGCTACACAGCATGTGCAGTCAAGGCACTGGTGTGTTCAGCAATAACCCTCTCACTGTCTCCTTCCTGTAGAGCGAGCAAACACCATCAATGCAGCCATTGCCAGTGTGAAGGTTCTTTCGCAGTCATATGTCTCTTCTTATCGCACTCAGAACCGAATTAAGAGTGAAGAGTTCGATGCTCGAGGTAGGGCCAGAATCATGTTTGAGAAGGCTGTTAGCAAGGCTGAGGCAGAGCTGATGAAACATCACTACAAGAGTGAGCTTGAGTCAACAGACAACAATGTGAAAGCTGAAGCTCTGGCTAAAGTGGCCTTCCATCGCCCAGGGTCCTTCCTCACTAAGGAGGAGATCGCACACATCCAGCAGGAAACAATGGCAGGGTGCCCTAAAGTGCCAGAACTTAACTGTGCCTCAAATCAGATGATTAGAACCATCGATGGCACTTGCAACAATCTTGACAAACCTCGTTTGGCTGCAGCTGGAACAAACTTCAGGCGCATCATCCCCCCTCACTACGAGGATGGTGTTCAGCAGCCCAGGGGTACACTGCAGAAACTCGACATGGGCCTACTTGGTGAAGGTCCCTTTGACCCACCCAACCCCAGTGCCAGAGAGGCCAGCAGAAACATCCTCCTGAACAGAACCATTGACGATCCAAACCATTCACACATGATCATGCAGTGGGGACAGTTCTTGGACCATGACTTGGACCTGGCACCTGAGCTGAGGGAAGAGTGCCCTGAGTATGTCTGCAAAGTAACAGAGGCATGCAGCCCAATCGCCATTGTCCGAGATCCTGATGGAGACCCCACCTTTGGAAGTGAAGAATGTATGTTCTTTCCCAGGTCGGTGCCCTCGTGTGATGTTCCAAGGGGAGAGTTCCCCCCAAGAGACCAGTTTAATGCACTAACACACTACATCGATGCCTCCAACATATACGGTTCAAGTGATAAAGTGGCAATGGAACTGCGCGAGGGGAAAGGTGGTCGACTAAAGGTTGGTCCACCACATGCCAAAGGAGCCAAACCCTCTCTCCCTCTATACCCTCGTGAAGAGGCAGAAAATCTTACAGAATGTCCTTCTCCCAATAAAGAGTGTTATGTGGCTGGTGACATTCGTGCAAATGAACATTTATCCCTCACGATAATGCACACCATCTGGATGAGGGAGCACAACCGCATTGTGGCTGAACTGGCAAGACTAGACTCAACAATGACAGATGAGGAACTGTACCAAACTGCCAGGAAAATCATAGGTGGGGTAATGCAGAAGATCGTCTTTGAAGACTACCTACCAGAGGTTCTTGGGAAAGACACTGTCAATAGACTCATCCGTGCCAGGAGATATGAGTATGAATCAGTTGTTGATCCAAGAATCCCCAATGCCTACGCCACAGCTGCTTTCCGTTACGGTCACTCACTCATTAGGCCGGCATTTGCTCGACTTGATCCTGATAACAAGCCCACTGCTGCCGGTCCCCTCAACCTCCTTGATTCCTTCTTCAATTCCTCTCAATACAATGCCAGCCAAGGCACAGACCCCATCTTGCGTGGCCTCTTGACAGAGAATGCCAGGCGATCTGATGAGTTCATCAATCCAGTCCTCACAAATCAACTCTTTCGTACACCAGAGAACATTGGTCGAGACCTTGGTGCCCTCAACATCAACCGTGGAAGGGACCATGGACTGGCACCATATCCAGTGTGGAGGGAGTTCTGCATTAAGTTCTTCAAAGACGAGTTTCACATTGATGTGACTCCTGAGTTCCGCAGTGAGCTGACTAAACTACACCTCATCCGCACCTACGGCTCCCTGGAAACCGTGGACCTCTTCCCTGGAGGAATGGCAGAGGCTCCTTTCACATTTGGTCGTACCAGCTCCATTGTTGGACCAACATTCACATGCATCTTCATCATTACCTACCGTGGTCTATCTCGTGGCGACCGATTCTACTATATCGGAAACACTGCTTTTACTCCAGCCCAGAGAGCTGAAGTGCGGAAGGCCTCACTGTCAAAGGTCATCTGTGACAATTCTGATGGTATTCGGTCACTCCAGCCAAATGCATTTCGCGTCCCTTCTACTAGCAACCAGCCTGTTAAGTGCAGCTCACTCCCTGCTCCCAACTTGGCAGCCTTTGTATCTACAGCTTCCCCTGGACAGTGCAGAAGGACCACCTACATGAGGCTCACAGGCACCAGTCGGGTCAGAGTTGGTCTTGCAGCACTCATTGACAGAGTTAGTTACAACAAATATCGTGATGCTCGCTACTATCAAATTAGGAGTGCAGGGCCAACGTGTATACCGATCACATGCCCAAAATCATTCATCTGCCTATTTGCTATGGGATTCAGGTGCAGGGCACCAGTACACGCACCTGGCCTCCCTGACAGCACTAGCAAGCTACCAGCCTATGATGCAACGATTCTTGAAAATTCACTGGCGGCTGCCAATGGATTCTACAGCAGCCTGACGGCTTGTCGGCTAGGGTCTGTCAGTGCCCTCACAATCACCCGTATAGTAGCTAACGAGGAAACTGAAATGGAGTCGCAGGTCACGGATGACGAGGAAATCTTCAAGCAGATTAATGAGACATTCTACAGTGGCAAATACACCGAGTCGCAGGAGACATCAGGACCCATAGAAATAAACTTGGAGCCTTCCAATAACAAGAAGGAAGACGTAGAGGCCGCGGCTAAGGCTAACGCAGACCAGGATGCATTGCTGCAGAGCTTGGAAGAAGCTCTGCAGGGGCTTGAATAACATTATTAGTAACTGATTTAAAGTCGTCCGTGTGCTGTAGTATACAATGTACACTATGTACATCATGCATATGTAGTACATACAGTAAGTGAAACAATGTACTGTAGGTATGTATATATGTAGCAATGAATATGATTCATTTGAGTTGTGAATTTCATTAGCACACAATACCTCACACAGATGTAGGCAATGACATTGCCATCTTGTCCACACACATGTTATCTTCATACCCAGACCCCACCCCCATCTGCCGGCCATTCAATTGTGATATCATGCACAGACGATCAAGAAGGGGCCTGGTAGTACATTTCCTATGCAAGAACATGTTAAAGTCCTGGAATGCTGGAACAGTGTGAGGAAGTTTAACTGGCAATGTAAAGCTTGCTGGACCATCAGAATGGCAGAAACCAATTATCAGACAGCACGGTAGTGCTGTCTATGTAGGGATGGCCGTGGTTGTTTGTATGCTGTAATACAAACGAAAAATAGCGCTACTCCTGAACAGAAGCAAGAACCGACAAACGTGCACGCCTGTGAGGAAGGAATGTTGTACAGTGTACAGAGCTAGCCTCACTTCCACGCGCCAACGCGCCCTGGTGTAGAAAGTGTCGTCGCCTGTTCCGTGTTTCGTCCTATTCTTCTTATTCTTCTCCATCAGCTGTAGCTCACTAACACCATGAAGTAGCAGAGAAATTTGCATACGATTCTTCTGCCCGTTACGGTCGGAGGTGCCTTTTGTAGGTTTGAAACCGCCGTGTACAAGTATCACTCATTACGCTTACTGACTCTGTCCAGAGACGTTGTTACGCGCGAGACGCCATTTTACGATGACGTATTCGACCGGCAGTTTTCTGCCTACTGTTCCTTCACTTTCTGTTCAGTAGCCTCGCAAGACCGTTAGATGCCCGTCCGTAGGCGTATACAAGACAAGCTCCAGCCGAAACTAGCTTGCGTGGCGTTTTAAAAGGCATCCTTGGTCATGCATATACCTCCGTTTTTAATTAACACTCGGTTAGCTTCCGGTGGCCATTTCTCAGCTCCTCCATGGCTACCGGCATCGGGTTGGAACCAGTGTAAACATGGCGTACAACAAAGGCTGTATGTTTGCTACGATACAATTTCAGTCTTCTATCCTGGGGCGCTTTACTTTGTTCTGCACCAAAGTAGTTGACTTATTCGCTTCTGTCTGTGTCTGAAGAGTGAAACTCGTCCGTACTTTTGTGTCTAAAGGGTGGAACTCTTCCCCTCATTCTCATTCTGAGAGTGGACCCCTACGCTTTTTGCTGCCACTGAAGCAACTGCTATTATCGCGCAAACGCTGTCGTGAAGGTAAGTGTTCTTTTGTGCTCAGCATTCTGCAGTTGCTGAGCGTGCAGAAAGACTGAGAAAAGGTGCTGACAGGGGAAGGAATTGGAAAGAGACCAAGAGAACGCCCCAGGACGAGATGGAAAGATCCCTTCTGAGACTTTAAAATGTAAACTACAGTATGTGAACTATGTGTCTGTGCAATGTCTAGCTATACTAAATGACCTGGGTTTTGTATGGACTGGCCCTCCTCCTTGTTGCATGGACCGGCTGGCCCCCCCTCTTTGCATGGACCGGCCCCACATCCTTGTTCCTACGGTTTTTCTGCCAGGTGGTTTCCCATACCTTGCATGTACACACTGCACCATCCCTACATCTGCCCTTGTTTTTGGAGGAAACATTTTTACACACCCTTATCATTATATAAAAATGGAGGCAACCAAAGCAGTCTGGGTACAAAACTACACATATCTAATATATAAAGCTGAAATTGTCTGTGTGTGTGTTCGCGATACACGCGCGCGTTTCTTGCTCCGTCGCCCTCAAACTCGCTGTGGCTGCTGGGGGCACTGTGGGTCAGGCTATAGCGGGGTTGCCGTCGCCCGTCTTGCGGTTCACAGAGAGTTATCCTTCCATTTCTGCTTTTTCCTTCGTGGACGACTGCCATTTTCTAATTATCGTTCCCATCGACTTCCGAGTTTTACCAGACTTGATTCGCTGTCGTCTTACATTCAAATTTAAACCAATATTCACCATTTCGAACTGTAGCAGTAACATGGTTGCTGAGGGCATTGGGAGACAGGCGTCGGGCGCCATAGCTCGCCGAAGGCGGGCCACTCTGCTAGTGTACATACATAATAGCAACAGTTACTTGTACATGGTCCGAGAATCAGTGCACACAACATAGTTGCACACACATTCACACCAGTACAGTCAAGGCACAATGTGAGAAGACTAACTGTACAGATTACTCCCAATGCAACCTTACAAGCCATGAAGAGCACATGCAAGGCTCACTGGCTGACACAGAGTAGTACACCACTTATGATGCATGAGCCAGTGGCCAATGATACTGTACACACTTCACATGCTACACCACATACTTCAATTTCAATGGAATGCTCAGTTTCAATAATCCAGAGAGAACAACATCTTCAGTAAGTAATAGTTAAATGCTGACCAAGAGGTGTCTCTGAGATTTAGAGCATGAGGCATGAGGGTGTGAAGCTCCCAAGTGCCGAGTGGTCTAAATCTTCAGAGACACCGATTGGTCAGCATTTAAGTGTTAACGATTGGGCAAGGAGCGGCAGCGAATCAGTTTAACTACTCGTACTTGCGTCATCACGCATCTTCCGGAAGTAGTTAGCAATTTCTGACAATGGCCGAGAAAATGTCATTTAGTTATTGGGTTTGTCATCTTGCAGCAAAGGTGAGTGTGGTGCACAGAGCTGCACCACAATGGAGTAGGCCTTGTTGCTCCTCCTACACTGTACTGAACACCAGGTGGGGCAGACTGTACATGGCTACTGTGCACTAGGCTATACACACAGACTGGGTACCACTTGTGGTAGGAAGAGTGAAACAGTTACATGTACAGTCAGGGCACAAGTGTATTTCAGACACACACACACACACACACACACACACACACACACACACACACACATACACACACGTACCCACACACGCACACACACACACACACACACACACACACACACACACACACACACACACACACACACACACACACACACACACACATGGACACACACACACACACACACACACACACACACACACACACACACACACACACACACACACACACACACACACACACACACACACACACACACACACACACTCATTCACATGTCCACACCCACACCCAAATGCACACACACCCTAAGGGAAGCCTTTAAAGACAGGTATTCATGCTTAGTTAACAGCAACCCCCCTCTACAGACTGCCACATTAGAAATTGAATCAACCCTGGTCAACATTTGACTCAATTAGAATAACACTCACTAAACTACACAGCCTCAAGGCTTCCAGTATTTCCCATCAACACAACACAAAATCAGTCAATATGGTGAATACAGCACAGGAGGTGGTACTGTATGTGTCCACATTACCAATTCTGCAGTGCTGGTAACAATTGGGACAGGAAGTCATGGCTGTATGCACATACATTACATACAATACAGCAACACCTCCATTATTTAGTATACGTATGTACACCTATGTATGTGTATGTTGTACATCTACTGCACATACACACCTTTCCAACAGCTAACACCACAGGACAAAATGGTCAAGCTTTGTGTGGTGACCTTTCCTTTCTTGTGCAACGTAAATATGGTGGGCAGGAAGCAGGAAGTTGGTTTGGGCTATAGGAGACTAGAAATGGATTGAAACAATTGACGTGTGACAGGCAGAGTGTCCCATGACTGATTTGTCACAAGTAGGACTCACCAGAGAGGTACTAACCAAGTAACATAAAACAATCATACCACCACAAACAGCTCACCTTACAATGTAGATAATGGCATTGTTTGCAGTGAGACGATATGTCTGGTGTAGGAAAGACAGTGGTCAGTTATCACAACACACTGTCAATGATACGTGTCTGAGTGCACAATAGATCCTGTGGGGGCAGATACATATGTACATATGTACATGGGTAAGTGTACATAGTGAAGTGAGGGCTTATCAGCTGGCTCAGGCATCAGAAAGGGTTGGTTCTCAAATACCAGCTTCACAACAGGGTTGAAAACCTTGCCATCACCATCTCCTAAACATAGTTAAAATCCTACCTATTAGCCAGCTGTCCAATGATGGGTCATTTGCATGGCTTCTGCATGTTGCATCAATTTGTACTAGTTCCTGTCACATACATAGTGTACTGTAGTCTTTTGTACAGGAAACCACTGCAAGTGACCCGTAGTTTTGGAAAACTGGCTACAAAATTTGATTTTACATGTTACAGTGTTCATATGTATTCCAGCCCATGAATACATACATGTCAACAGACTGTTAAAGTGCTATGACTATACGTACATGTGATATCTGCTAGTGTCATAGTGTCTATCCACAGCTGTACTGACTGGATACAAACAACAGTGCTACATGACTAACTTCTGCTCACCTCATGGTGGGACAATTCAACAAACTCCTTCACACACATCATGTGACTAGCACATGTGCAATCCCATTACATCATTGCACTCTAATTATGTCATTGCACTCTGTACAGTGGACCCTGTCTAAGATGGTCACTGAGTTAGGCAGCCGCCTCTCTAAAACGGCATAGCCCCAAATAGTCTGGCTAGCTAGACCGTCCCGATTACGCTCAGGGCGCTTAGAAGGGAAGGGATGGTCTAGCGGGAATAGAGATTAGTTCACACCTTTTTGACCAATCAGATGCGTTTGCCACGAATTCATGGCAACGATATTCACGACCTTAGCTGTTGCTGCTAGGTGTGGGAACTGTATAATTGGAGGTGTGACATAGATAACCCAAAGGTGTGAGCTAATCGCTATCCCCGCTAGGGCCGTCCCTTCCCTTCTGCGCACCTAGCGCTTATTGGGATGGTCTAGCTAGCCAGACTAAGCCCCAAATAGCACCAAAGCATTGCAATCTACCTCTGTAGAGCAGCCACCTCTCTATAAAGGTCAGTTAGAACTAGGTGGCTGTCTTAGACAGGTTCCACTGTAATACATTGCAGGTCACTACAACACACAATAGGCAATGGGCTTGTCAATCACTCACTGCACAAGCATGCTGGTTTACTGTTTTGGTAGTCTCGTTCCCAGCCCACTTCCGGCCGCCATTTTATACATGGCCCGAAAGGTGGTCTGGGAAACTGAGCCCACATTCCTGGCGCAGTGACGTTTCATTCCGAGATCCCGGAATAACCAATCAGATCGCATAAATAGATCACATGCTTTACCGGAGTTGCGAAATGGCTACGTACTCAAAGAAGACGATTGAACAAGCTATATATATCTAACGCATCGCGTAGCTTGGGCTATGGGGATCTTACAGAAGAAAAACACGAAGCTGTCACTCACTTTGTCAGCGGACAAGACGTCTTCATCTCACTTCCGACTGGAGCTGGAAAGTCTTTCTGTTACGCTCTCCTTCCTTTTGTCTTCGATTTTATCCGCACCAGCGACAAACCAGACTCGCGTCTGCATCACAGTATTGTGATGGTGGTTTCACCATTGAAAAGTCTGATGGAGGACCAAGTGGCCAAGTTTTCGAGTAGGGGAATGAAATGTGCATCCGTCGGTAGCGATGATCTAAGGACGAAGGAAGGCATTCTCGCTGGCCATTATCAGTTGATATTTATTAGTCCGGAGGCAATGTTGACAGATCTCACTTGGAGAGAAATGTTCAGTGCGCGCGTAAAAACTCGTCATTCACGTGATAATGACGTCACTGCGCCAGGAATTTGGGCTCAGTTTCCCAGACCACCTTTCGGGCCATGTATAAAATGGCGGCCGGAAGTGGGCTGGGAATGAGACTACTGTTTTGGCCATTTTGCAGCTGCTCCTGTGCAAAGTTATTACAAAGGTAAACAGGAAGACAATGAGACTGTACAAATAAGGGCAGTTTGTACTGCTGTTGGCTGACATAGCCTGGCCTAATGTGTGTGTGTGCTATCCATAAGGAACAGCTGCTAAAATGCCCAAAGTTTCCCCATTGTTATATATATCGGATTAGCACGTGCTTAGGGTCATGATGAATTCACAACTTTCCCCATGGTGCAATAGCATGTTAGACAGTGGCTCCCTATGCCAAGTGGAACTCTGAAAAGGCCTTCTAATGTACACTGATAAAGCCAACACAATCTATGGACTATCATCCCATCTTGCTATCCTACACTATTAATTTGGCACTACGTACAGTAAATGAAACATGGGTTTATGTGGTAGATAGTGCCACTGGCATTTTCAGTTGGAATCAAGAGTAGTCATTCTGTAATGCTCCCATTTTCTGCCACCATCACTGGCACACACTTGCGTATGTGTGTGTGAACACAGCACGCAAGCACAACACTCATACAGTACGTTCACCCTTGTGAGCAATGTGACCACAGGATGCATACAGTGGAGTGTGCGTGTGTGTGCGTGCGTGCGTGTGTGTGTGAGTGCATGTGTGTGTGCGTGCATGTGTGTGTGTGCGTGTGCATGCGTGTGTGTGTGTGTGTATGCACATGCATGTGTGTTGTGTGTGTGTGTGTGTAGCATTCCCAATACAACACTATCAACAGAAACATGCTAAAATCACATTAGCAGTTTTTCATTTTTTGGATCACCTGCAGCTGTTCATTGTACTAAAGTACACAATGTAGGTAACAGGAAACAGGTACAAATTAAATCACAGGTTGCACAAGAAACAGCTACATATGGCCTGGCCATATTTAGACAGCTGATAAATTCTATTTCAGAATGTCACAGCAAATGGTGCTATGTATGCCATTAAACAGGTATACTCTGAACACTTCACATACTGCATCTCAACCCTATAACGTAGCCACAGCCCATCCCACTACATTAACCACTTTACAACAAAGTCAGTTCGTTATTGAATTAATTAGCTCTAGTACACAACATTTTTACCAACCCCCACCTGCATTCTTCTTATCACAGACTACAGTTGTGTTGTTAACATTACTCTTTACATGTAATTGCTCCTACAGTGAACTCCTGCCCCTTCCACTGAACACTGGTCAGGGGACACAGCCCATCCGGCTAGCAGCAACAACAGTTTACACAGGCATGAGTGGGACTTCTCCTCCCACATATGTACGCTACTAATCACTACGTAGTATTGGTTTACTTCTGTTGACAGTTGAGTATACTGTCTGGCATGACCATATGTCTGTAACTCTCTCAGTACAGTATACGCATCAGGGTATGGTGTGTGTTGGTGTGTGTTGGTGCTACAGTAGGAGTGGATGTACAGAGTAGTATGCTCAGAGCTACAGTAAGAGTGGATGTACAGAGTAGTATGCTCAGAGCTACAGTAGGAGTGGATGTACAGAGTACTATGCTCAGAGCTACAGTAGGAGTGGATGTACTGTACTAGTACTGACTATTCGTCACAATTTAGTTACAGGGGTTCTTAATCATGCAACCACTTCACATGTCAAACACTCAAAGGTATACTTCCAGTGACAACAACAGAACATCAATCACTAGCTATATGCGTACACACACACACACACACACACACACACACACACACACACACACACACACACACACATCGGGACCTGGCTTCAAAACCTATCATGTGCCAATTGGACAACTAGTATCTGCATTTACAGTATATTGTGCCATTTTCACAAGTCATCTATGCAGGTATGCAGTGAAAACACTCCATACTACGTATATCCCACATCAGAGATGAACACCAGAACACTCAGTCCTGTTAATGGCACCCCACCCACCCATGTATCTGCACACGCACACACACACACACACACACACACACACACACACACACACACACACACACACACACACACACACACACACATGCACGCACGCACACACACACACACACACACGCACGCACACACACACGCACACACAGTGAAGGATCACTCTGATCTTTGCATACAGTAGCGACTTCTGTAGCTACGTATGTACACCATGCAAGATCAACCGAACAGTCACCAATCTCAACAATCAATAGCACCAGCCCTGCTCAACTGCAGGCCTTCAGTAGTAATAAAGTGTACAACTATTTCAAAGGTCATACAAAACTAGGTGGCTATATATACAAATTCCTAAGATGCCAAGGAAACACTTGTGTCAACACGTTACAGCATGGGGGCAATTTGTCTAGCAAGCTAGACCCACTCCACCTACACCTTCTCAGGAGCAAGTGCCCAGGGGCGAAGTGAGTCTAGCCATCACCATGGCTACCACTGTCATGGTGATGGACATGAAACTGAAATATACACTATGTAAGCAAATATGCTGCTATATAGAATACATTATTTGTTTGTATAGATATGCTTGGTGTATTATAGTAAAAATACTATATAAAGCCTAGGCTGACCACATATCTCCTAAAATGGAAGTACACAGCAGCAACATGTATATAAGTACAGGATTAGCAGTTCACGTGACAACAGCAGGATATCCTCGAGGAGTTCAAAGGAACAGTGACAAGAACACTGTCCAAAGAAGAAGCTGCTACAGATACAGTGAAGATGAAGGCAACTGGTTGGGGTGCTCTCCTCCTCCTCCTTGGCATGGCCTCTGCCCAGTACATTGCTTCCAAAGGTGAGTGTGGTGCACAGAGCTGCACCACAGTGGGGTAGGCCTTGTTGCTCCTTCTACACTGTACTGAACACCAGGTGGGGCAGAGTGTACATGGCTACTGTGTACTAGGCTATACACACAGACTGGGTACCACTTGTGGTAGGAAGAGTGGAACAGCTACATGTACAGTCAGGCACAAGTGTATTTCAGCAATAACCCTCTCACTGTCTCCTTCCTGTAGAGCGAGCAAACACCATCAATGCAGCCATTGCCAGTGTGAAGGCGAATACCAAGGTTCTCTCACAGTCCTATGTCTCTTCTTATCGCACTCAGAACCGAGTTAAGAGTGAAGAATTCGATGCTCGAGGTCGGGCCAGAATCATGTTTGAGAAGGCCGTTCACAAGGCTGAGACGGAGCTGATGAAACATCACTACAAGAGTGAGCTTGAGTCAACAGACAACAATGTGAAAGCAGAAGCTCTGGCTAAAGTGGCCTTCCATCGCCCAGGGTCCTTCCTCACTAAGGAGGAGATCGCACACATCCAGCAGGAAACAATGGCAGAGTGCCCTAAAGTGCCAGAACTTAACTGTGCCTCAAATCAGATGATTAGAACCATCGATGGCACTTGCAACAATCTTGACAAACCTCGTTTGGCTGCAGCTGGAACAAACTTCAGGCGCATCATCCCCCCTCACTATGAGGATGGTGTTCAGAAGCCCAGGGGTACACTGCAGAGACGTAACATGGGCCTTCTTGGTGAAGGTCCCTTTGACCCACCCAACCCCAGTGCCAGAGAGGCCAGCAGAAACATCCTCCAGGACAGGGTCATAGATGATCCAAACCACTCACACATGATCATGCAGTGGGGACAGTTCTTGGATCATGACTTGGACCTGGCACCTGAGCTGAGGGAAGAGTGCCCTGAAGATGTCTGCGAGGTAACAGAGGCATGCAGCCCAATTGCCATTGTTCAAGATCCTGACGGAGACCCCACCTTTGGAAGTGAAGAATGTATGTTCTTTCCCAGGTCGATGCCCTCGTGTGATGTTCCAAGGGGAGAGTTTCCCCCAAGAGACCAGTTTAATGCACTAACACACTACATTGATGCCTCCAACGTATATGGCTCAAGTGATAAAGTGGCAATGGAACTGCGTGAGGAGAAAGGTGGTCGACTAAAGGATGGTCCACCACATGCCAAAGGAGCCAAACCCTCTCTCCCTCTATACCCTCATGAAGAGGCAGAAGGTCTTACAGAATGTCCTTCTCCCAACGAAGAGTGCTATGTTGCTGGTGACGTGCGTGTAAATGAACATTTATCCCTCAATATCATGCACACCATCTGGATGAGGGAGCACAACCGCATTGTGGCTGAACTGGCAAGACTAGACTCAACAATGACAGATGAGGAACTGTACCAAACTGCCAGGAAAATCATAGGTGGGGTAATGCAGAAGATTGTCTTTGAAGACTACCTACCAGAGGTACTTGGGAGAGACACTGTCAATAGATTTATCCGTGCCAGGAGATATGAGTATGAATCAGCTGTTGATCCAAGAATCCCCAATGCCTACGCCACAGCTGCTTTCCGTTATGGTCACTCGCTCATTAGGCCGGCATTTGCTCGACTTGATCCTGATAACAAGCCCACTGCTGCCGGTCCCCTCAACCTCCTTGATTCCTTCTACAATACCTCTCAATACAATGCCAGTGATGGCACAGACCCCATCCTGCGTGGCCTCTTGACAGAGAATGCCAGGCGATCTGATGAGTTCATCAATCCAGTCCTCACAAATCAACTCTTTCGTACACCAGAGAACATTGGTCGAGACCTTGTTGCCCTCAACATCAACCGTGGAAGGGACCATGGACTGGCACCATATCCGGTGTGGAGGGAGTTCTGCATTAGGTTCTTTAAAGACGAGTTTGACATTATAGTGGAGCCTACTTTCCGCAGTGAGCTGACTAAACTACACCTCATCCGCACCTACGGCTCCCTGGACACTGTGGACCTCTTCCCTGGAGGAATGGCAGAGGCTCCTTTCACATTTGGTCGTACCAGCTCCATTGTTGGACCAACATTCACATGCATCTTCATCATTACCTACTGCGGTCTCTCTCGTGGTGACCGATTTTACTATCTTGGAGACGCTGCTTTCACTCCAGCCCAGAGAGCTGAAGTGCAGAAGGCCTCACTGTCAAAGGTCATCTGTGACAATTCTGATGGTATACGGTCACTCCAGCCAAATGCATTTCGCGTCCCTTCTACTAGCAACCAGCCTGTTAAGTGCAGCTCACTCCCTGCTCCCAACTTGGCAGCCTTTGTATCTACAGCTTCCCCTGGACAGTGCAGAAGGACCACCTACATGAGGCTCACAGGCACCAGTCGGGTCAGAGTTGCTCTTGCAGCACTCATTGACAGAGTCAATTTCAACAAGATTCGTGATACTCGCTTCTTTCGCCTCGGTAGTACAGGGCCAGCGTGTATACGAATCACATGCCCAAAATCGTTCATCCGCCTACTTGCTGTGGGGTTCAGGTGCAGGGCACCAGTACACGCACCTGGCCTCCCTGACAGCATTAGCAAGCTGCCAGCCTATGATGCAAAGATTCCTGAAAATTCACTAGTGGCTGCCAATGGATTCTACAGCAGCCTGACGGCTTGTCAGTCAGGGTCCGTCAGTGCCCTCACAATCACCCGTAGAGCAGCTAGCCAAGAAACCGAAATGGAGTCGCAGGTCACGGATGACGAGGAAATCTTCAAGCAGATTAACGAGACATTCTACAGTGGCAAATACACTGAGTCGCAGGAGACATCAGGTCCTATAGAAATAAACTTGGAGCCTTCCAATAACAAGAAGGAAGACGTAGAGGCCGCAGCTAAGGCTAACGCAGACCAGGATGCATTGCTGCAGAGCTTGGAAGAAGCTCTGCAGGGGCTTGAATAACATTATCAGTAACTGATTTAAGTCATCTGTGTTTTCGTAGTACACAATGTAGACTAAGTACACCATGCATATGTAGTACATACAGTAAGTGAACAATGTACTGTAGATATGTATATATGTAGCTATGAATATGATTCATTTGAGTTGTGAATTTCATTAGCACACAATACCTCACACAGATGTAGGCAATGACATTGCCATCTTGTCCACACACATGTTATCTTCATACCCAGACCCACCCCCCATCTGCCGGCCATTCAATTGTGATATCATGCACAGATGATCAAGAAGGGGCCTGGTAGTACATTTCCTATGCAAGAACATGTTAAAGTCCTGGAATGCTGGAACAGTGTGAGGAAGTTTAACTGGCAATGTAAAGCTTGCTGGACCATCAGAATGGCAGAAAACCAATTATATCTCTATATAATTATAATTTGGTAGAGCTCAAATCCGATGTTCGCAAACTCCTCACGCAGTTTGCGCGCGATCGACACGAAACTCGGGATTATTACAGAGCGCCGCATGGTGATGGTTATAAGGTGGTAGACGGAAGATGATTCGCCGCGCCTGCGAAGAGTGCTGTACATTTTCCTTCCGTTACGGAAAATGACGCCATGTTTATGTCCGTTTACGGTCTGTGTATACAGGATTCCAGTTACTAAACGTTTCAAAACGCGGCACCATGCCAAAGGGAGATCGCTCGTGCTCTGCCATGCAACAGCACTGCAGCTAACACTGTCTGTGGCACCATACTGATGTAAATCAGATGCAATATGAGACTAAAATGCGGCAACATGGTAAACATCTTCCTTCTGTGAAGCAACAGAGCTGCAGCCAACACAATCTATGGCACCATTCTGATATACATCAGCTACAATATGAGTCTACAATGCAGCAACATCATAGACCTCTTCCTTCTGTGAGCATGTTGCTGCTTTTGCATATCCAATGTCAGTGCATGCATGATTCCACTTATTCTGGGTGATTCTCTGTCCACATCATGCTACACACAGCATCACCTGCAACATGCATGCATAGCTATGATTGCAGCCTACCAGCTGGCATACCCACACAATCATAAGTCACATTGTCGTGGAGCAGCTATCGTGCAGCAGCCATCGTGGAGGCGCCGGAGCAGGGAAGCCCGCCAAAGGCGGGCTTTCCTGCTAGTCATTATATAAAAATGGAGGCAACCAAAGCAGTCTGGGTACAAAACTACACATATCTAATATATAAAGCTGAAATTGTCTGTGTGTGTGTGTGTGTTCGCGATACACGCGCGCATTTCTTGCTCCGTCGCCCTCGCTGTGGCTGCTGGGGGCACTGTGGGTCAGGCTATAGTGGGGTTGTCGTCGCCCGTCTTGCGGTTCGCAAAGAGTTATCCTTCCATTTCCGCTTTTTCCTTCGTGGACGACTGCCATTTTCTAATTATTGTTCCCATCGACTTCTGAGTCTTACCAGACTTGATTCACCATTTCGAACTGTAACAGTAACATGGTTGCTGAGGGCATTGGGGGACAGGCGTCGGGCGCCGTAGCTCACCGAAGGCGGGCCACTCTGCTAGTGTACATAAATAATAGCAACAGTTACTTGTACATGGTCTGAGAATCAGTGCACACAACATAGTTGCACACACATTCACACCAGTACAGTCACGGCACAATGTGAGAAGACTAACTGTACAGATTACTCCCAATGCAACCTTACAAAGCCATGGGGAGCACATGCAAGGCTCACTGGCTGACACAGAGTAGTACACCACTCATGATGCATGAGTCGGTGGCCAATGATACTGTACACACTGCACATGCTACACCACATACTTCAATTTCAATGGAATGCTTCAGTTTCAATAATCCAGAGAGGGCAACATCTTCACCACGTGCATAGCACAGGTCAATTTAGGTAGTGCCAACTAAACATCAATAACACGACAGTTATGATATTTATATCCAAAAACATTTATCCATTCATAATGTACAGTACCAACAACTGCTCGTGTGCCAATGCAACTACACACACACTAGTGCTGCTCAATCCAGACTGCACTTGCCATGTATTTAAGAACACCTTCTAATACATGCACCACACACAGCAGTCTGTATAACTCCTTACAAATCATTGATCACACAAGTTGGTTTATTCACAATGATACCTGCAGAGGACATACACATGGCCTTAGCCAACTACAGCAGCCACAAAGTACCTCTCCTAAGACGTTAATGTGGCTTTGGCATGCAGTTAGTCAGTAGCCCACACACATTGCTCTGTAAGTGCTAAAGGAATGAGGTATCATTAACACATTTATGCATGTTGTCATGAGTCCCAAATAGGAGAGTCATATTATATATACCAATCCATTATGTGACAGGCATTGAGCATCCTCCTAGCATTCAATTAGCTCGTACCACAGAACAAATATGGACTCAAACAACTGACATGTGAAGGTAGAGGGTCACAATACTGGTCTCGCATGTGGGACATGTCTGATTTGTTTACACAAGGAAATATGACACCTGAAAGGTGTGAATTCTTGTGTTGCCATGGCTATGCGAGCATTGTCACGTGTTATCTGCGTGATTTGACAGGAAGTTCTTGAAGAAATTGCCTTAAAACATAGTTTATGGCTGCTGCATATGTGCTTGAAGATGGGGGTAAGCCAAAACATAGAGCTTTGAGGGAATCGTTCGTGCGGAGCAGCCGAATGGCAGAAGTAACACAACATTGTCAGCCATTTTCGGAAATGTCACAAGAATATCACGTGTTATCACGTGCTAATAGGCCTTCGCCTTGTGCTTTCAGGAAAACGTCGTGTCGTAGTCGTTGAGACGGTTTCTTGCTGAAATCAAGACTGAAACGGTTAGTCAAGAAAATAATCTAGCTTTTGCGAGAGGGATAATGCTTCGCATTTTTCCTATCTAGAGTTATGCGACCCTACATTTTCATGACAACCAAGCTGTGATAGTCTTCTTGCTCTAACTTGTCAGTGGAATGCTTTAGCAACTTATCCCTCTCGCAAAAGTCAGATAATATGAATGCGCATCCAATGATACCCTTCTTTACTTGCTGTGGCTTTTACTTGACTACGACATCGGCATTTACTGCTCTTTCAGTGTGTTTGCGATTGCCGGTACAACTCGCTGTACCACAGTATTAGTAACGATGCTTATTCACAGTGTTACAGAGCGGTCCCTTGTCAACTGTTCAGTGTTTGTCCTGCTCAGATCCAGCAAAGCTGGTAGGAGATATTAACCAAAATACTTAGGCCAAAATCGGCCGTGCATTGTTTACATAGCCATTCCCACATGTGCTGTCACAACCAAGTAACATGAAGCAATCCTACTACCACAAACAGCTCACCTCTCATATGTGTGGTATGCGGAGAGACACAATTTATCTGCATACACAATAGCTCCCTGTGGGGGCAGATACCTACATTACGTACTGTGAATGTACGTGTAGTGGCAATACTGCATCCTACTATAATTCACGGGATGTAGAATTTTTATGTATGTTTGTTCAGCCATAAAATCGGCGCCTTCCCAAGAATCGGCTCGAGACGCTCCGTGCCAGTTGATGGACTCGGGGGCCATGTTCTTAGCGGGGTGCCGTTAGCCTAGCTGCCTTGCGGTCGAAAAGAAAGATGTCCTTCGTCAATTCTCCGCGGGCCGATACGCCATTTTAAACATTATCGACCGGCCCTTCCACTACCGGTCATTGGCGTACTTGATACAAGCCATGCCAGTTAAGGGAGTGGGGGTATATGAGCTTAGAGGGGTGCCGTTCACCTAGCTGCCCTGCATCCGAAGAAAGCGCTTCCTTTTTTTTCCCCGCGGGCCGAGACGCCATTTTTAATTATTGGTTTCCGGGACTTCCGGTTACGGAAGATCTTATTCGTTGTAGTTCTACCGTCGTTATAGCAGCCAGCCTCCGTTGCTACCTGTGCAGATAGTTCAAAACTGGCAAGGTACCGGCTCACTGGCTTGCGATAAGCAGGGAACCTGCCCGAAGGGCAGGCATTCAGCTAGTATTTAATAATAAGCATTATATAGCAGCATTAGTATACAGGAAATGTAATACTGTAGTTGTATCTGTAGCGAGCATCATTTCACAAATGGTTGTCACAAGCATCAGTTGAGTCATGAGTCACTTTGATTGTGGCCTCACATTGGAGTACAGCACTGCAACACTTTAACACTTCATCATCCACTGCTTATAGCACCAAATGGTCAAAGTTAAGAGATGAGTAAGTCGATAGATATTGTAACAGCCATTTGTAAGTCAATTTAGCCTACCCAGCTCATGATCTTCCAAATCTTACCACCAAAACGTCTATATACCGCAATTCTTCCACGTACAGCAATAACATACAGAAGAGCCTCCCTTATCCAGACCTCATAGTTACGGGCACATACCTCTACCGGGCAGGCAAGAAATTTATACAAATAAAAAATTAAAAAATCCAAAAATGTTTTAGAACTTAAAATACTTTTAATATGTGTATGTACTGTATAACAGTATTGCATTTAATCTTTATTGTTGACATTTCTGAGTTACAGGTACTGCCCGATCCCATGGTGTACTAAACACCATCTGGATACATACATAGCCTTTAAAACACAGCTGTCCAACTGTATGAGTCATTTGCATGTATGGTTCTAGTGTACCAATTTGTACTAGTTTCCTGTCACAATGTGTACTGTAGTCTTTTGTACAAGAAACAGCTGCAAGTGACCCAAAGGATTAATTGGAGAACTACAGTACCGTAGCTACAACATATGCTTTTAACATGCTACAGCAGACAGTGTTCATATACATAGACATTGTATTCAAGCCCATGAATGTGCAACACAGCATCAACTTCAATAGGCTACAAGATGTTTTAACAAGTCACACTTTATATCAGTTTTGCATCATAGCTGAATACGATCTATGGATTGAAACGTCCTGTAACTTATTGAAGTTGATGCTGTGTTCAAAGCTGAGTAAATTGCCCGTTTTCATCATGTGACATATAGTACATGATGCAACAGGTGCACGGGTGCAGTGCATTTGAAGTACATGCAACAGTGCACTCTATATTACATTACAAGTCGCTACAATACACAATAGGCAATTGGTTTGTCAATTAACCACTGCACAAGCATTCTGGCTTACTGTTTGGGCCATTTGCAGCTGCTCCTTGTACAAATTATACTATAAAGATAAGCAGCAAGAAAGTACAAGTTTGGACAGTTTGTACAGCAGTTGGTTGTGTACGCTATATCTCATTACAGGCACTGTTTGCATAAAGAACAGCTGCAAACAACACACAGGCAAGTTTGGCCAGGTGCTAAATCAGGTGTTAGCACATGCTAAGAGTGATGAGTACCCACAACTTTCCCTCAGTGCAGCAGCATGCTAGGCAGTGGCTCCCTATACAGAGTGGTATTCTCTGAAAAGGCCTCTACTGTACATTGGTAAAGCCATTGTACATAGTACTAACTATCATTCCATCTTGCTAGCTTATGCTTTTGGGTGATTTGGCACTAGAAGGCTATAAACAAAACAAGGGTTTATCTGGTAGACAGTCACTGGCCTATTCAGTTGGAATCAGAAGTAGTCATTCTGTAATGCACCCCATTGTTCTGCCACCATCACTGGGCACACACTTATGTATGTGTGTGTGTGAACACAGCACACAAGCACAACACTCTTACAGTACGTCCACCCTTGTAAGCAGTGTGACCCTGGCATGCATACAGAGGAGTTGTGTGTGTGTGTGTGTGTGTGTGTGTGTGTGTGTGTGTGTGTGTGTGTGTGTGTGTGTGTGTGTGTGTGTGTGTGTGTGTGTGCGTGCATGTGTGCCTATAGTATTCTCTAATACAACACTATCTGGTTGTAGCATCAAGCTAAAATCATATACTTAACCACGCTTTCCAAACTGTGAGCTACTTGCAGCTACTTCTTGTACTAAAGTACACAATGTAACAGCAATTACAGTAAGTACAAAGTAATTTAAAAGCAATTGTGTAACAAACAAGCTACAAATGATCTGGCCATAGTTAGGCAGCTGTTACAACTGGCCTGCCCCTCCAACTACTTTTCTTACACTACAACAAAGTCAGTTTATTGTTGCTCAGTAACCTACCTCTAGCACACAATATTCCTATCAACCCCCACCTGCATTCTTCTTCCCACTATGCTGATGTTGTGCAAATCACCCTCTAATTGTTTCTACACTGAACACACCCCCTTCCATTGAAAGTCAATCAGGTGATGCAGCAGTGGCGAATCTAGGAATTTGTAAAGGGGGGGGGGCAGCCTGTAGGGGGTCTGGGGGCATCCACCCCTGGAGAAATTTTGAAAATAGGGGCATTTTACATGGGTTTTTAGACTCTTAGTAGCTACAGTTCCAGGTTCTTTGCTAAACCTGACAACTGTCATTTTCCTGTCAATCCATTATCTGATCCTTCCCTTAGACTAAATTTACGCCTAAATGAGCAACTTCTGCTACTGCAGTACCACTACAGTAGCAACAGAAGCAATAGCAATGGATGAACAGAATATGCACCAAGCAGCTATTTTTATGACATCACAGATTGGATAACATGGCCATCTTATCACTTGCGATATGTTGTTTTGGCTTAAATATTAGCTGTGTTAATTGAAAATAAGTTATAAAAGCAGTAAACTACTAAATAAAAGTGTTCTGAATGATTCCTAATCTAACTCAACTATTGGATGAGTATTCAAGGAAATAGAAATTCTAATGGAGGGGACAGAAGGGGGGGGGGGCAATTGCCCCCAGTGCCCCCCTTCCCCCTTGGATCCGCCACTGTGCACACTAATTGCTAGTAGGAGGAAAAGATTACAGAGGCATGAATGCTATTCCTCCTCCCACAGTTTTAGAGGCACCACTAGTAATCACTGTTGTTCGCTTACTACTGTGCACAGTAATTGTGTCGGGGTGATCTTAAGACAGTGACTCTGTCAGTGTGTCATATGCACAAACGTACTATAGAAAAGTCACTGGAAAGGCCTAACACCACCAATAAGGCTGCCCTGTGAGCGTGAGGAGCTACAGTTGGAGGGCATGAACTATACCACTACTAACTTCTCATCACATTAGGTACAGACTGAGGTACTGTACTGTGTGCCTACTGAATCATGCATTTCACATGTCTAACACTCAAAGATATACTTCCAGTGTAAGAACAGAACATCAATCACTAGCCATATACAGTGTCTTTTTGGTCAGTTGTCCCGTCCGCACAGTAGCATCAGTTATCGGTCATCAATTATTGACCTAGTGATGTCATTTTAGCAAGACCAGTAGTGTACCCAATTCTGTTGGAGGATGGTGTACAGATAATTCAGGGTATTTGGTGAAGGCACGAATTAGAATGATTGCCAACACATGCAGTTGATGATGTGGTGCAATGAACATTTTAAGTGGCATCAAGATGAGAGAAAAAGGTTTAAGCAGCACTACTAGTATCACATTACACTGTGATTAGATAAGGAGATGAAGAGTTTCTGCTCTACAGGGAAAAATGAACAAGACAGGTAACTTTGTAAGTTCAAGTGCCCAAACTGTCACTGGGCGGTTGCGGGAACACCACACTGAAAATGACTCCAAGAGAGCAATGCCCGACAGAGAATAGTACAGGCCTGCACCAGCAGACCCAGAAAGACGGAGGAAAAGGAGCATGTTAATGAAACTGTCTTTGTCAATTATACCCCGGGACCAAACCTGCACTGGCCAGACTGTGCACTAAACTCCATTTGACTTGGTGGTGTGTTGGCAAAGTCATGGTACCTGGCACAGGCAGAGGATGCTTACAAACTTTTTGGGGGGGGGGGGGCTTCAGCCCCTCAGCCCTATAGGTTCCGCCACGCATGCCTGGTATCTTTCCTGATTGCACATCAACAAAACCATCGTTCAAAAACAACATTCAAGATCCAACCAATCTTGGCCAGAACAGCTCATTGATAGATCAAAAGCTTGTACTTCGTAGGCAAAGGAGCACAGTCAGGCTTCTGAAGCATCCCTTGTACCTTGATAGAAATGATCATTATTCAGTGTTGGGGTCAGAGGCATACTAAGGAAGGTGGTGGCTATATTGACAAGAAAGTGTATGACAGAAGACTCTAACCCAAGTTGAGGTTTATACATCCTGTTGTCAGCATTGGTGTGACTCCTGAGTGCAACATCCTGGCATTTGGATGGCACATGCACACACACATGCACACCCACATGGACACCATGCACAAACAACAGGCACATGCACACACACACACACACACACACACACACACACACAAACACGGACACCATGCATAAGCAACACACACACTACACACACATGTGCACATTTGCAAACACACGACACACACCATTCATATAGCAAATCTAATAGCTCAGCTGCCATACTCTATCCTCTGAGGGGTGTGCTTTCACACTGTGCACCCCTGTGGATTAAACTACTCTTGCTGTATCAACTCTGCCTCACTGTCAGTACAGGAGTCACCTGCACAGTAGCTTCTAGTAGAAAACTATGAAGGTCAGCAGTAGGGAAGGGCTCAAACATCAGCTTGTGCCATTCCTTAGATTTGTTCACATACGGGAGTTCCACCATTATCACTGTTATGTATACCATCGTCATGGTGACGGACATGAACATGCATATGTGTGGCATTATTTATATAGATACTACAGCATTGCTTGGTGTATTATAGTGTACATACTGTATTAAAGCCTGACCACAGGTCTCCTAAAATGGAAGTACACAGCAGCAACATGTACAGTATATAAGAACAGGATCAGCAGTGACACAGCAGGTTATCCTCAAGGAGTCTCCAAGAAACATTGACAAGAACACTGTCCAAAGAAGAAGCTGCTACAAGTACAGCGAAGATGAAGGCAACTGGTTGGGGTGCTCTCCTCCTCCTCCTCCTTGGCATGGCCTCTGCCCAGTACATTGCTTCCAAAGGTGAGTGTGCTGCACAGAGCTGCACCACAGTGGGGTAGTCCTTGTTGCTCCTCCTACACTGTACTGAACACCAGGTGGGGCAGACTGTACATGGCTACTGTGTACTAGGCTATACACACAGACTGGGTACCACTTGTGGTGGGAAGAGCGGAACAGTTACATGTACAGTCTAAGCACAAGTGTAAAGAAGTGTGTGAAGAGTGGAACAGCTACACAGCATGTACAGTCATGGCAGTGGTGTATTCAGCAATAACCCTCTCACTGTCTCCTTCCTGTAGAGCGAGCAAACACCATCAATGCAGCCATCGCTAGTGTGAAGGAGAATACCATACCTCCGTCACAGTCGTATGTCCCTTCTCATCGCACCCAGAACAGAATTATGAGTGAAGAATTTGATGCTCGAGGTCGGGCCAGAATCATGTTTGAGAAGGCAGTTCGCAAAGCTGAGACGGAGCTGATGAAACATCACTACAAGAGCGAGCTTGAGTCAACAGATAAGAATGTGAAAGCAGAGGCCCTGGCTAAAGTGGCACTCCATCGCCCGGGGTCCTTCCTCACTAAGGAGGAGATCGCACACATCCAGCAGGAAACAATGACAGGGTGCCGTACAGGGCCAGAACCCAAATGCGCACTAATGCGTAACCAGATGATTAGAACTATTGATGGCACTTGCAACAATCTTGGCAAACCTACTTTGGCTGCAGCTGGAACAAACTTCAGGCGCATCATCCCCCCTCACTATGAGGATGGTGTGCAGCAGCCCAGGGGTACCCTGCAGAGACGTAACATGAGCCTTCTCGGTGAAGGTCCCTTTGACCCACCTAACCCCAGTGCCAGAGAGGCCAGCAGAACCATCCTTCTGAACCGAACCATTGACGATCCAATCCACTCACACATGATCATGCAGTGGGGACAGTTCTTGGACCATGACTTGGACCTGGCACCTGAGCTGAGGGACGAGTGTCGTGAGAAGGGAAGAGATATCTGCGAAGTAACTGAGACATGCAGCCCTATTGCCATTGTCCAAAATCCTGATGGAGACCCCACCTTTGGAGGTGAAAAATGTATGTTCTTTCCCAGGTCTATGCCTGCATGTGATGTTCCAAGAGGAGAGTTCCCTCCAAGAGACCAGTTTAATGCAATAACGCACTACATCGATGCCTCCAACGTATACGGTTCAAGTGATAAAGTGGCAAAGGAACTGCGTGAGGGGAAAGGTGGTCGACTAAAGGTTGGTCCACCACATGCCAAAGGAGCCAAACCCTCTCTCCCTCTATACCCTCGTGAAGAGGCAGAAGGTCTTACAGAATGTCCTCGTCCCAACAAAGAGTGCTATGTTGCTGGTGACATCCGTGTAAATGGACATTTATCCCTTGCGATAATGCACACCATCTGGATGAGGGAGCACAACCGCATTGTGGCTGTACTGGCACGACTAGACTCAACACTGACAGATGAGGAACTGTACCAAACGGCCAGGAAAATCATAGGTGGAGTCATGCAGAAGATCGTCTTTGAAGACTACCTACCAGAGGTCCTTGGGAGAGCCACTGTTTCAAGACTCATCCTAGGCAAAGATATTGAGTTTGATCCAACAGTTGATCCAAGAATCCCCAATGCCTATGCCACAGCTGCTTTCCGTTACGGTCACTCACTCATCAGGCCTGCATTTGCTCGACTTGGTCCCAAGTACAGACCCATTGCCGCTGGTCCTCTCAACCTCCTTGATTCCTTCTTCAACCCCTCTCAATACAATGCCAGC
>OZ025877.1:1045000-1062500 GCA_964019415.1 Ianthella basta | reverse complement strand
TCAGGTCTTGACTGTGGTGTAGTGACTAGATCTCTCCGCCTCCTCTTTGTTCCATTGCCCAGTCTTGTCTTCCTCAATTCCCCAAATAACAGCTTCTTTGGCAGTTGTCCCTCATCCATTCTACCCACATGACCTAGCCACTTCAACCGCTGCTCAATTATATCATTAGGGAGTCAAGTCATGCCAAACCTTTCAGCGAGGGCATGAGTTGTTACTGTAGTCTCTCCTGCCATTGCTGCATGGTATCTGGTGACTCCTAAGACAGTCCTCACACAGCGATTGTGAAGGCATTTAGCCTTCTTGTTAGTTGGGCTTTTAACACCCAAACTTCAACTTCAGATCCACACAACAGCACTGCCAAACCATTGCCTTGTAGATCGCTCTCTTGGTAGCCACTGACATGTTGGGAGTTGTTGAAAATAGATCCCCTCAGAGAGCCAAAAGCTATGGAATCCTTCTCAATCCTGCTGTTGACATCAGACAGAACATCTCCATCCCTTGGTAAGCTGGATCCTAAGTACGCGAAGCCATCCACCATCTCTGTTTCCCCTCCATCAATGTGCACTGAACCCATATCCCTGTCACAAACCTCTTACCTCACCACTATTCCTTTGCTCTTGTGAGTGCTAACGGTTAATCCCAATTTCCTTGCCACGTCAACAAGTGTCCTAGCTGCCATTTTAAACTCACTGCGAGAACCGGGAAACAGAGCCACATTATCAGCCACATTATCAGCAAACTGTGCCACTCCAGCTTCAACTCCGCAGTTCTGTCCCCCACGTTTGAACAATATGTCAATTCCAGCCCCTGCACACACATTTCGCCAACATGCAACCATGGCACTAAAGTAGATGTTGAATAGAGTAGGAGCCAAAGTACTGTACACCCTTGTAAAAGACCATTAATCTCAAAGCATCAGACAGCTCTGATCCTACCTTGACTTCAGCTTTTATTTCCTGGTGCATTGGCATTGTCCGGAGCTCACCACGTGGAGGTACTTGACATGAGCTCCACACACACACACATAAACAACACACACGAACACCACACACACACATGGACACCACGCATAAACAACACACACACAACACACATGCGCACACTTGCAAACACACAACACACACCATTCATATGACAAGTCAGCAGTCAGCTCAGCTGCCATACTCTATCCTCTGAGGTGTGTGCTTTTCTCTCTGTCCACTCACAAACTTCTCTTGCTGTTGTCAGTACAGGAGTCACTTGCTTCTAGTAGAAGCCATGAAGAGCAATAATAGGGAAAGGCTCAAATATCAGCATATACCATTCCTAAGATTTGTTTCACACAAGGGAGTTCCGCCGTTACCATTGCTATGCATACCATCACCATGGTGATGGCCAAGAACATTCATATGACACTGAAATACATGTATAAGCAATGTGCTGTATTATTTATATAGATACTACAGCATTGCTTGATGTATTTATAGTGTACATACTGTATTAAAGCCTGACCACAGGTCTCCTCAAATGGAAGTACACAGCAGCAACATGTATATAAGAGCAGGATCAGCAGTGACAACAGCAGGTTATCCTCAAGGAGTCTCCAAGGAACAGTGACAAGAACACTGTCCAAAGAAGAAGCTGCTACAACTACGGAGAAGATGAAGGCAACTGATTGGGGTGCTCTCCTCCTCCTCCTCCTTGGCATGGCCTCTGCCCAGTACATTGCTTCCAAAGGTGAGTGTGCTGCACAGAGCTGCACCACAGTGGGGTAGGCCTTGTTGCTCCTCCTACACTGTACTGAACACCAGGTGGGGCAGACTGTACATGGCTACTGTGTACTAGGCTATACACACAGACTGGGTACCACTTATGGTGGGAAGAGTGGAACAGTTACACAGCATGTGCAGTCAGGGCACTGGTGTGTTCAGCAATAACCCTCTCACTGTCTCCTTCCTGTAGAGCGAGCAAACACCATCAATGCAGCCATTGCCAGTGTGAAGGCTAATACCAGAACTCTCTCTCAGTCCTTTGTCCCTTCTCATCGCACTCAGAACCGAATTAAGAGTGAAGAAATCGATGCTCGAGGTAGGGCCAGAATCATGTTTGAGAAGGCTGTTCACAAGGCTGAGGCAGAGCTGATGAAACATCACTACAAGAGCGAGCTTGAGTCAACAGATAAAACTGTGAAAGCAGAGGCTCTGGCTAAAGTGGCCTTCCATCGCCCGGGGTCCTTCCTCACTAAGGAGGAGATTGCACATATCCAGCAGGAAACAATGGCAGAGTGCCATACAGTGCCAGAACCTGACTGCACCTTAACAGCAAATCAGATGATTAGAACCATCGATGGCACTTGCAACAATCTTGGCAAACCTGCTTTGGCTGCAGCTGGAACAAACTTCAGGCGCATCATCCCCCCTCACTACGAGGATGGTATTCAGAAGCCCAGGGGTACACTGCAGAGACGTAACATGAGCCTTCTCGGTGAAGGTCCCTTTGACCCACCCAACCCCAGTGCCAGAGAGGCCAGCAGAAACATCCTCCAGAGCAGGGCTATAGATGATCCAAACCACTCACACATGATCATGCAGTGGGGACAGTTCTTGGACCATGACTTGGACCTGGCACCTGAGCAGAGTGAGGAGGAGTGCCCATTGGAGTCCTGCGTAGTAACAGAGGAGTGCAGTCCCATTGCTGTTGTCGAAAATCCTGATGGAGACCCCACATTTGGAGGTGAAGAATGCATGTTCTTTCCCAGATCTGTACCCTCGTGTGATGTTCCAAGGGGAGAGTTCCCTCCAAGAGACCAGTTTAATAATGTAACACACTACATTGATGCCTCCAATGTATATGGCTCAAGTGAAGAGGTAGCAAGAATACTGCGAGAAGGGAAAGGTGGTCGTCTACTGGTTGGTCCACCACATGCACCAGGAGCGCAACCCTCTCTGCCTCTACTCCCAGCTGAACAGACGATGTCTCCTGTCTTCCTCACCCTCTGTTTTCCCCCCAGCACACAGTGCTATGTGGCTGGTGACATTCGTATAAACGAGCATTTAGGACTCAATGTCATGCACACCATCTGGATGAGGGAGCACAACCGCATTGTGGCTGAACTGGCAAGACTAGACTCAACGCTGACCGATGAGGAACTGTACCAAACGGCCAGGAGAATCATAGGTGGAGTTATGCAGAAGATCGTCTTTGAAGACTACCTACCAGAGGTTATTGGGAGAGACACTGTTGATACATTCATTCGTGGCAGGAGATATGAGTATGAATCAGCTGTTGATCCAAGAATCCCCAATGCCTATGCCACAGCTGCTTTCCGTTACGGTCACTCGCTCATTAGGCCGGCATTTGCTCGACTTGGTCCTGATAACAAGCCCACTGCTGCCGGTCCCCTCAACCTCCTTGATTCCTTCTTCAACCCCTCTCAATACAATACCAGTGATGGCACAGACCCCATCTTGCGTGGCCTCTTGACAGAGAATGCCAGGCGCTCCGATGAGTTCATCAATCCAGTCCTCACAAATGAACTCTTTCGTACACCAGAGAACATTGGCCGAGACCTTGGTGCCCTCAACATCAACCGTGGAAGGGACCATGGATTGGCACCATATCCAGTGTGGAGGGAGTTCTGCATTAAGTTCTTTCATGATGAGTTTAACATTACGGTGACTCCTGAGTTCCGCAGTGAGCTGACTAAACTGCACCTCATCCGCACCTACGGCTCCCTGGAAACCGTGGACCTCTTCCCTGGAGGAATGGCAGAGGCTCCTTTCACATTTGGTAGTACCAGCTCCATTGTCGGACCAACATTCACATGCATCTTCATTATTACCTATCGCGGTCTCTCTCGTGGCGACCGATTCTACTATCTTGGAGACACAGCCTTCACTGCAGCCCAGAGAGCTGAAGTGCGGAAGGCCTCACTGTCAAAGGTCATCTGTGACAATTCTGATGGTATTCAGTCACTCCAGCCGAATGCATTTCGCATCCCCTCTATCAGCAACAAGCCTGCCCTTTGCACGTCACTCCCTGCTCTCAACCTGGCAGCCTTTGTACCTACTCCACAGTGCACAGGGACCACCTACATGAGGCTCACCATCACTAGCAGGGTAACAGTTGCTCTTGCAGCACTCATTGACAGAGTGCGCTTCAGACGGCTCCGTGACACTCGCTTCATACGTTTTAAGAGGGCAGAGTCAAGGTGCATAAAACTCAGATGCCCAACGAAATTCATCCGCCTGCTTGCTACGGGATTTGGATGCAGGGCACCAGTACCAGCACCTGACCTCCCAGATAGCGTGAGCAGGTGGAGAGCTTACGATGCTAAGATTCCTACAAATTCACTGGTGGCTGCCAACGGATTCTACAGCAGCCCGACGGCTTGTGAGTCAGGGTCCGTCAGTGCCCTCACAATCACCCGTAGAGTTCGAAGCCAGGAAACTGAAACGGAGTTGCCGATCACGGATGACGAGGATATCTTCAAGCAAATTAACCAGACCTACTACAGTGGCACATACACTGAGTTGCAGGAGATGTCAGGACCCATAGAAATAAACTCGGATCCTTTCGATGAGGAGGAGGAAGATGCAGACAACAAGGCTGAGGCTAACACAGACCAAGACTCCTTGCTGCAGAGCTTGGAAGCAGCTTTGCAAGGGTTCGAGTAAGACTACCAGTACCAGTAACTTAGCTATGGTCATCTGTGTGCCGTAGAACATAATGTACACTAAGTACCTCATGCATTTGTAGAACACACTGTAAGCAGTTTAGAACCTTGTACAGTAGGTCTGTAGCAACGAGTGATTGAACTTGTGAATTTCATTAGCAAAGAATTCCTCACACAGATGTAATGACATCGACATCTTGTACACGCGTACGTATGGTATGTTAGTCTCGTACTTGGCCAGACCCCACCTGTCCGCTGGCCATTGAATTGTGACATCGTGCATGGATTGGAAGGGCTCTGGCACATTTCCTATGCGAGAACTTGATAAAGTCCAGGAATGCCACTGTGAGAATATTTGGCAATATAAAGCTTGCTGGACCATCAGAATGGCAGAAAACCGATGATGTCATTATATAAAAATGCAGGCAACCAAAGCAGTCTGTGTACAAAACTACACATATGTACATACATAATAGCAACAATTACTTGCACAGTACATGGTCCGAGAATCAGTGCACACAACATAGTTGCACACACATCCACACCAGTACAGTCAAGGCACAATGTGAGAAGACTAACTGTACAGATTACTACCAATGCAACCTTACACCACTCATGATGCATGAGTCAGTGGCCAATGATACTGTACACACTGCACATGTGATAGTACCAACTCTTGTAGTAGCCTAGCTACCATATTAGGACACTGAAACGACCCTGGTCACACTTGTTGGGAACTGCATGAAAACAGTTCCATACTAAGAGCAAGCTATGGGCACCAATGAATGTTGTGACAGGTATAGCGCATCCTCCTACCATTCAATTAGCTCACACCACAGGACAAATATGGACTCAAACAACTGACATGTGACAGGCAGAGGGTCACAATACTGGTCTGTCACAACCAAGTAACATGAAGCAGTCCTACTACCACAAACAGCTCACTCTCATAATGTGTTGATATGCAGAGAGACACAATGTCCAAGGAAGCAAGACAGCAGTCAGTTAACACAACATACCGTCAATAATAAGTGTCAGAGTAGATATTAGTACCTGCATTACAGGAGGGGGGTACATACTGTATGACAATAAACTGTACACCAGTGGTACTGCATCCTAATGCTGCACTTGCATGCTATGCAGGGCGTGTAAGTAGTTGCATATAAGTGATCATGAGTGTGTATAAACAATCAAGCCCATTATCCATTACCTATTGCTGGTACAACATTCACACCTTCAGAAACGAATCAAACAAAGAAGCACTTTCACTCAATTTGCGCCGCATTAAGTAGTGTTTTCTATTTGTCCCAAGTGTCTATCCACAAGTCATGCACTCAAGTGCACTTCCCTCTCCTTACTCCTCCTACGCACGTAAGAGCAGCAAGCTAGTTAGTTTCACTATTCAAATCGTCATACAGTACATATTGTACACCGTCCTGAACACTACATCACTATTACACCACGTGCTGTGTATGTAAGTGCCAGGTACAGTTAGAAGCATAACAGAGTGTGTTATACTGTACAAGGCTGGTGTAGGTGCACATCACGGACAGCCTGGGGATGAGGCTGCAACCGTCCCAACTACATTAGAAGATGACTCTATGTACGTATATAATCTAAGATGTACACTTTTTCCATAACATACATGCTACCTACTGTACAGTACGTACGTATAGTACACATCACTGAAAACCGTCTAAGATGGTTACTGTGTTAGGTAGCCGTCTCTCTAAAACAGCCAGCCTCCATGGCCCCAAATAGCACTAAACATTGTAATCTACTTGTTTAGAGCAGCCACCTCTCTATATAGGCCAGTTAGAACTGGCCAGAAGGTCTGTCTTAGAACTGGCTAGAAGGACTGTCTTAGACAGGTTTAACTGTATTTCAAACTTTTGACACATCACTACCCTTCCCCTTCTCTCTGCCCCTCACACTCCATCACCACCAAGACATCACAGTGTAGTACCACTCAACCCCAGTGCCCTAACTGGTTCACAGCACCAGAACACTGTGACACTAAGTCTTGAACATCAACATGTGTGGCATCCAGCTTGAACACAATGCATTCTTCAGCACAACAACCAGGACACGCTACATCCTGCTGCTGACACAAGCAGGCCAATGCCCAATCCTTTGTGGCATTTCCTCTAGGAGGTGGGAGGTGGGGGAGGAGGAGGGTGATCAAAGGGGTGCACCCTCTCTGGATACGTATCTCTAAGACAATCGGGCTGAACAGAAAAATCTAAAGAATGGCACGGTAACAGTCCCACACAACCCCAGCCAAATCCAGTATGTAGGAAAGAAGCCTGGTCTCTCTCTTGGCTGACGTCAACACATGTATTACTACTCTACAAAGGAACTCGATAGTTGGGATGGCAACATACCTGTATGCATGAACTCTACATAAAAGTTGGCAAAGCAACCGTTGTCATAGAAACAGTACAAGGGCACTGTATGAACACATTGATGCTTCTACATATTATGTATGTATGTACTGTATAGTACAGTACAGTACAGTACAGTACAGTACAGTACAGTACAGTACAGTACAGTACAGTACAGTACAGTACAGTACAGTACAGTACAGTACAGTACAGTACAGTATAGTGTACAGCGTTCTCCTAAGAGAATAGCTTAAGAAGGGTGAACGGGACTAAAGAGCACATTAGTCATGTGATACAGAGTGGCCAGTGGATGGTCAGGTGTGGGAAGAGGTGTCACCTTCCTGTGCACAGTGCAGTAGCCACGTAAATGCAGGGAGAGCCTTGTGACGCATATTGTGGTGCATGCGAATGCTACTGCCCACATCACATGACTAGTGGTATCCTTTGAGGAGGGTACAGCGCCAGCTCTATAGCTTCAAAGAGGGTTCTTAAGGGGGTAGGAAGTGTTCTGTACCCTTCAAATAAGCTTAGAGAGAATACCACTTCTATGCACTGCTCTGTTTGCTGCCCCTGTTTAACAACTCTTGGCCAATAAGGAATGCTAGTGATGGAAGGCAGCAAGATAAGCTCCTACAGTCAGGGAATTTGAAAGGAATATTCTCAAGAGAAGGGACTTGGAAGCCCTGCATTTTCGCCAAGCACAGACACAACACACCTGTGACAGTGGACACTACGTGGCTTCACCACTGGCACCACCTTCCTCGCTTTTCCTAATCATGTAGCATACATGATTTTCATTCTCTTCTATTACAAGGACATGGTAAGGGTACCCACCCACCACATCATAGGGACCACACCCACATGCACACCCACAATGGGGACACAGACAGGGACACACCCACACCAGAGACACACCCACAATGGGGACATGCACACAGGGACACACCCACACAGGGACACACCCACACCAGAGACACACCCACAATGGGGACATACACACAGGGACACACTCACACTAGGGACACACCTACACACACTCACACTAGGGACACACCCACACTAAGGACACACCCAAACTAAGGACACACCCAAACTAAGGACACACCCAAACTAGGGACACACCTACACTAAGGACACACCCACACTAAGGACACACCCAAACTAGGGACACACCTACACTAGTGACACACCCACACTAGGGGCACACCCACACTAAGGACACACCCAAACTAGGGACACACCTACACTAGTGACACCCACAATGGGGACACACCCACAATGGGGACACACCCACACTAGGGACACACCCAAACTAGGGACACACCCACATTAGGGATACACCCTACCTCACCAAGACTATGGAATGTGCTCTGAAGTGTTGGGTTGCGAGAGGTGGTAATCTGCATGTACATGGCACAGCAATCCCTACAACCCTTCTGCCACAGTATACGCTGCAAGAGGCTAAGCATTAGAAGCACACAACCAGTTGTATGTTAGCAGAGTAACACGAGGTGTTGCTTCCCACAATGGACAGATACAAGAATGGGAGCTCACTTACAGTAGCAATGCTACTTGAGCCACGGTGTACATAATGTGAACAAAGAGTGCCACCATGCAGTACAGCAGTGCAGCACCAACGTTACAGCACGCCTCCTGCATTGACAAATGTGTCCTTGAATACTGAGCACTTCCTGTGTACATATGTATGTGTATCAGTGCCTACATAACTGGTTAGTACAGTGGAACCCCACTAAACAACCACCTCTACAAACCTCAGAAATAAGACCACTTTGGTTTAGTCCCAAATCCATGTACACATGTACATTATGTTCTCAGGATTAAGACCACTTCGAAAATAAGACCATTTGCTTGCCTCCGATAGTGGTCTTATTTCTGAGGTCCCACTGTACATATTTGTTGTAACCGATTAGTGCTATACAGAGCAACAGTATCCCAAACAGAGGTAACTCGTAGTAACAGTGATGAAACACTAACTTCTATACTTGCGGAACAATTTGATAAGGGGATGCTTGGGGAATACCTAGACAAACAAACTATGCCACTGCTTCCAAAACTGATCCCACCAGAGCTGCCCCAGTACAAAATTGGTTGAAATCAATTCACGGCGATCTCTTGCGGCCAGGTGAGTTAAATGTGCTATTGTCATACATCATTGGGAAGAGCTTTTCCTGTGCATTTAGATGTTACCAAGCAATCTATAATAGCTCAAGAGAATGTGAAGTCATTACACTAACAATGCATGCCATCAATTATGCTTGATACTACGTAGGTAACTACTGAAGATTAAATGTGGCAAAATTGCAAGTGCTTTAATGAATGCTTATGTAGGGTTTGCCAAATAATTGTGCTGTCCTGCCCTGTCCTGTGGTCATGCTGCCTGTAAAGGTCACGCTGCCCCCACAAGTGGGGACAAAGAGTTGATTATCTGGCTACCAGTTAGTGCTTCTGCACTTGTGGGTCTTTAGTCCACCCTTGCTTCTGAGCCATCACACACACGCACGCACACACGCATGCACGCACACGTGCACACACACACACACACACACACACACGTACACACGTACACACACACACACACACACACACACACACACACACACACACACACACACACACACACACACACACACACACACACACACACACACAACCATGATACCATCACTACCCAGATACAGAAACATCTGCTAGTGTTCAAAGCCACTGGAATCCAATCCAACCCCTATGCACAGTACCTACCACAGCAGGCCTGTGAGGTCAGAGAAGGACGGTCACTGCTTGGCAAAAGGCTTCCTAAGTACAGTAAATCACAACTTAAGAGTACTCTTACAGTAACTTACTACATGATGCCCGCTACACCAGCTTCAGAAGAACAGGGTCAACATTGGGCATCTGGTGTCCCAGTGAACTTCACCGGGGAATACGGCATCCCCTGCAAACATTGGGCATCTGGTGCCCCAATGAACTTCATCGGGGAATATGGCATCCCCTGCAAACATTGGGCATCTGGTGCCCCAATGAACTTCATCGGGGAATACGGCATCCTCTGCAAACATTGGGCATCTGGTGCCCCAATGAACTTCACCGGGGAATACGGCATCCCCTGCAAACATTGGGTATCTGGTGCCCCAATGAACGTCACTGGGGAATACGGCATCCCCTACAAACATTGGGCATCAGGTGCCCCAGTGAACCTCACCGGGGAATACGGCATCCCCTGCAAACTTTGGGCATCTGGTGCCCCAGTGAACCTCACCGGGGAATACGGCATCCCTTGCAAACATTGGGTATCTGGTGCCCCAGTGAACTTCATCGGGGAACACGGCACAGCTGTTTCACTTGTATCCTGTGTGTACAACTTAGTAATTCTTACACAATAGCAAAATGGCACCCATTTCCCTACGTTGGCCATGTATAAGGATATCAGTTATCCGGGTTTTCCTAGAGAAATGATGTACAGCATTTGATTGTTGGTATTATTATAGACGTTTTGGTGTAGGTCCCATCTTACTCCTTTTTTTCTGCAGGTTTCCAGGACCAGTATGTTTTATATTGTAAACATGTGTATATTTTAATACTAAATGTCTGTTACGCACATACATTCCTCAAAGCTGCAGGGAAAAAAGGAGTAAGATTAGACCAATACCAAAATACCTAAACAATTACCAGCAATCAGATGCACCGAGCCGTTTCTTCTGAAAACCCGGAGGAATGATATCTGTAATACATTGCTAGCATAGGGGAAAAGATGCCATTTTTTCATTGCAAAAATGTTGCATAACAACTAAGTTACACCAGCGAAACAGCTGTGACAGCATCCCCTGCAAACTTGGGCATCTGGTGCCCCAGTGAACTTCACCGGGGAACACGGCATCCCCTGCAAACATTGGGCATCTAGTGCCCCAGTGAACCTCACCAGGGAATACAGCATCCCCTGCAAACTTGGGCATCTGGTGCCCCAATGAACTTCACCGGGGAATACGGCATCCCCTGCAAACATTGGGCATCTTGTGCCCCAGTGAACTTCACCGGGGAATACGGCATCCCCTGCAAACATTGGGTATCTGGTGCCCCAGTGAACTTCACCGGGGAATACGGCATCCCCTGCAAACATTGGGCATCTGGTGCCCCAATGAACTTCACTGGGGAATACAGCATCCCCTGCAAACATTGGGCATCTGGTGCCCCAGTGAACTTCATCGGGGAATACAGCATCCCCTGCAAACATTGGGCATCTTGTGCCCCAATGAACTTCATCAGGGAATACGGCATCCCCTGCAAACATTGGGCATCTGGTGCCCCAGTGAACTTCACTGGGGAATACAGCATCCCCTGCAAACATTGGGCATCTGGTGCCCCAGTGAAGTTCTAGTATACTGCTCATTGCCAGGCTGCCGAGTTACAGTTACTAGTGTGTGGGCGGAAGACCAGGGAAAGGGGCTCTCCCTTGGTGCAGTCATGTTGCTACAAGGTGGGTTCTCTGCAGCTAGCAAAAGGTTCAGGTTATTCAATGCTTCAGCTAAGAAAGCTATGTAAAGCATCTATGTACGTACATTAGCCTTGTCTAGCCCTAGTCTGGTGTAATGAGAATTTGAGTCTAGTGCGCCAGACTAGCATAGCCCAGACCCTATTGTCCATTCCCACTACTAGCTCAATACCCACCCTTCGGGTGAGTTCCCAGCACATCATTTGAAATTTGAGCATTGAACCAATTGAAACTGTCTATTTAATTGGGAGCATTCCGTAGACTCACTCCATAAAAATCTGTGCACACAGAATGTACTTATGTTAATCCATGTTGACTACAGGAGTCCAGTGGTGAAGTGCTAACCACCTTAGGCCACCCCCCGTATTGCTGTGATATACTCTTCTAAGTTTGGTGAAGATTGGTGGAAAATTGAAGGAGGAGTTTGTGAACAATGAAACATGATCTTTCCCTATCTCTTAGATATGGCGGTGACTGTAAAAGTGGCAAGAAATGGGACAGAACGTCTTTAAACCAAATTTTGTCTTGACCATGTTACTCTTGCTACACCACTTCGTAATCCTAGCACATTTTGTGATCATTCCAAAACTGAAGGAGCAATAAATTAAAGTTTTGTGAGTTACGTTTATTATAATAAGATTGTGCAATGATGATGTCAGAATATAAAACAGAGGAAAGAAGTTGTTTGGGCTACGCAAGACTATATCTATGTACGTACATGCATGGCTGAAATGTTTTTAAGTAGCCTTTAAGAAGGATAAAGCATCTAGCCGAAGTGTTGGAAGGCCTGAGCCTATCACTGGTTACAAGGAAAATCCCCTACCTTGTAGCACTCGTGGACACATTTGACCACCTGATCAACGAACAACTGAGTTGTGCCTGACTGTGTGTACATTGTATTAGCCAGGGAGCAAGACATTGAGCTTAAGGGGGAATTTGCAGACAAACCAAAAGAACTGTAGTGCTGTGGTATGATAGTACAGACCTACCAGTGTCCCGTCCACCAACATGCATATCAAAAGACAAATAACACTGATGTTTGTAGCACAAAATACTTAGTGGGATAGTTAAATGTAGCCATTTGCCAGTGCTTTAATGAATGCAATAGTTCCACCCTGCAACTGATTTCACCTACACATACAAACACACACACCGTGTGCTCTCTATCCTCTGAGGTGTGTGTGCTCCATCCTCTGAGGTGTGTGTGCTCTCTATCCTCTGAGGTGTGTGTGCTCTCTATCCTCTGAGGTGTGTGTGCTCCATCCTCTGAGGTGTGTGTGCTCTCTATCCTCTGAGGTGTGTGTGCTCCATCCTCTGAGGTGTGTGTGCTCCATCCTCTGAGGTGTGTGTGCTCCATCCTCTGAGGTGTGTGTGCTCCATCCTCTGAGGTGTGTGTGCTCCATCCTCTGAGGTGTGTGTGCTCCATCCTCTGAGGTGTGTGTGCTCCATCCTCTGAGGTGTGTGTGCTCTCTATCCTCTGAGGTGTGTGTGCTCTCTATCCTCTGAGGTGTGTGTGCTCTCTATCCTCTGAGGTGTGTGCTCTCTCTCCTCTGAGGTGTGTGTGCTCCATCCTCTGAGGTGTGTGCTCCATCCTCTGAGGTGTGTGTGTTCCATCCACTGAGGTGTGTGTGCTCTCTATCCTCTGAGGTGTGTGCTCTCTCTCCTCTGAGGTGTGTGTGCTCCATCCTCTGAGGTGTGTGTTTTTCACTGCAAACAAGTGTGCTGTCTTGTTGATTAGATAGCACATGCTTAGTAGCTTCTAGTAGAAGCCACGGACGTCATCTGTAAAGAGCTCAATAATCAGTTGGTGCCATGCCTTCATTTGTTTCACATACTCCCACTTCTTCCTATCACCATGGCTACCACTGTCATGGTGATGGACATGAAAACTGAATATACATTATGTAAGCAATATGCTGCTACACTATTCTGTTTGTATTTATACTATAACATTGCTTGGTGTATTATACGTAGTGTACATACTGTATTAAAGCCTGACCACAGGTCTCCTAAAATGGAAGTGTAAAGCAGCAACATGTACAGTATATAAGAACAGGATCAGCAGTGACACAGCAGGCTGTCCTCAAGGAGGTCAAAGGAACACTGTCCAAAGAAGAAGCTGCTACAGCTACAGAGAAGATGAAGACAACTGGTTGGGGTGCTCTCCTCCTCCTCCTCCTCCTCCTCCTTGGCATGGCCTCTGCCCAGTACATTGCTTCCAAAGGTGAGTGTGGTGCACAGAGCTGCACCACAGTGGGGTAGTCCTTGTTGCTCCTCCTACACTGTACTGAACACCAGGTGGGGCAGACTGTACATGGCTACTGTGTACTAGGCTATACACACAGACTGGGTACCACTTGTGGTAGGAAGAGTGGAACAGCTACACAGCATGTGCAGTCAGGGCAGTGGTGTATTCAGCAATAACCCTCTCACTGTCTCCTTCCTGTAGAGCGAGCAAACACCATCAATGCAGCCATTGCCAGTGTGAAGGAGAATGCCAAGGTTCTATCGCAGTCCTATGTCTCTTCTTATCGCACTCAGAACCGAGTTAAGAGTGAAGAATTCGATGCTCGAGGTAGGGCCAGAATCATGTTTGAGAAGGCTGTTCACAAGGCTGAGACAGAGCTGATGAAACATCACTACAAGAGCGAGCTTGAGTCAACAGATAACAATGTGAAAGCAGAGGCTCTGGCTAAAGTGGCCTTCCATCGCCCAGGGTCCTTCCTCACTAAGGAGGAGATCGCACACATCCAGCAGGAAACAATGGCAGAGTGCCCTAAAGTGCCAGAACCTGACTGCACATCAATGCCAAAACAGACGATTAGAACCATTGATGGCACTTGCAACAATCTAGAAAAACCTACTTTGGCTGCAGCTGGAACAAACTTCAGGCGCATCATCCCTCCACGCTATGAGGATGGTGTTCAGCAGCCCAGGGGGACACTACAGAAACGTAACATGGGCCTTCTCGGTGAAGGACCATTTGACCCACCCAACCCCAGTGCTAGAGAGGCCAGCAGAACCATCCTCCTGAACAGAACCATTGACGATCCAAACCATTCACACATGATCATGCAGTGGGGACAGTTCTTGGATCATGACTTGGACCTGGCACCTGAGCAGAGGGAAGAGTGTCCTGAAGATGCCTGCAAAGTAACAGAGGCATGCAGCCCAATCGCCATTGTCCAAGATCCTGATGGAGACCCCACCTTTGGAAGTGAAAAATGTATGTTCTTTCCCAGGTCTGTGCCCTCGTGTGATCTTCCAAGGGGAGAGTTCCCTCCAAGAGACCAGTTTAATGCACTAACACACTACATCGATGCCTCCAACGTATATGGCTCAAGTGATAAAGTGGCAATGGAACTGCGTGAGGGGAAAGGTGGTCGACTAAAGGTTGGTCCACCACATGCCAAAGGAGCCAAACCCTCTCTCCCTCTATACCCTCATGAAGAGGCAGAAGGTCTTACAGAATGTCCTCGTCCCAACAAAGAGTGCTATGTTGCTGGTGACATCCGTGTAAATGAACATTTATCCCTCAATATCATGCACACCATCTGGATGAGGGAGCACAACCGCATTGTGGCTGAACTGGCAAGACTAGACTCAACACTGACAGATGAGAAATTGTACCAAACTGCCAGGAAAATCATAGGTGGAGTAATGCAGAAGATCGTCTTTGAAGACTACCTACCAGAGGTTATTGGGAGAGACACTGTCAATAGATTCATCCGTGCCAGGAGATATCAGTATGAATCAGCTGTTGATCCAAGAATCCCCAATGCCTACGCCACAGCTGCTTTCCGTTATGGTCACTCGCTCATTAGGCCGGCATTTGCTCGACTTGGTCCTGATAACAAGCCCACTGCTGCCGGTCCCCTCAACCTCCTTGATTCCTTCTTCAATTCCTCTCAATACAATGCCAGTGATGGCACAGACCCCATCCTGCGTGGCCTCTTGACAGAGAATGCCAGGCGCTCTGATGAGTTCATCAATCCAGTCCTCACAAATGCACTCTTTCGCACACCAGAGAACATTGGCCGAGACCTTGGTGCCCTCAACATCAACCGTGGAAGGGACCATGGATTGGCACCATATCCAGTGTGGAGAGAGTTCTGCATTAAGTTCTTCAAAGACAAGTTTCACGTTGATGTGACTCCTGAGTTCCGCAGTGAGCTGACTAAACTGCACCTCATCCGCACCTACGGCTCCCTGGACACTGTGGACCTCTTCCCTGGAGGAATGGCAGAGGCTCCTTTCACATTTGGTCGTACCAGCTCCATTGTTGGACCAACATTCACATGCATCTTCATCATTACCTACCGCGGTCTCTCTCGTGGCGACCGATTCTACTATATCGGAAACACTGCTTTTACTCCAGCCCAGAGAGCTGAAGTGCAGAAGGCCTCACTGTCAAAGGTCATCTGTGACAATTCTGATGGTATTCGGTCAATCCAGCCTAATGCATTTCGCGTCCCTTCTACTAGCAACCAGCGTGTCCCTTGCAGGTCACTCCCTGCTCCCAACTTGGCAGCCTTCGTATCCACAGCTTCCCCAGGACAGTGCAGAGGGACCACCTACATGAGGCTCACCGGCACCAGTTGGGTCAGAGTTGCTCTTGCAGCACTCATTGACAGAGTCAATTTCAACAGATATCGTGATGTTCGCTTCTTTCGCCTCAGTAGTACAAGGCCAACGTGTATACCAATCACATGCCCAAAATCGTTCATCCGCCTACTTGCTGTGGGGTTCAGGTGCAGGGCACCTGTACAAGCACCTGGCCTCCCTGACAGCATTAGCAAGCTGCCAGCCTATGATGCAAAGATTCCTGAAAATTCACTGGTGGCTGCCAACGGATTCTACAGCAGCCTGACGGCTTGTCGGCTAGGGTCCGTCAGTGCCCTTACAATCACCCGTAGAGTTCGAAGCCAGGAAACCAAAATGGAGTCGCAGGTCACGGATGATGAGGAAATCTTCAAGCAGATTAACGAGACATTCTACAGTGGCACATACACTGAGTCGCAGGAGACATCAGGTCCTATAGAAATAAACTTGGAGCCTTCCAATAACAAGAAGGAAGACATAGAGGCCACGGCTAAGGCTAACGCAGACCAGGATGCATTGCTGCAGAGCTTGGAAGAAGCTCTGCAGGGGCTTGAATAACATTATCAGTAACTGATTTAAAGTCGTCCGTGTGCTGTAGTATACAATGTACACTATGTACACCATGCATATGTAGTACATACAGTAAGTGGAACAATGTACTGTAGGTATGTACGTAGCAATGAATATGATTCATTTGAGTTGTGAATTTCATTAGCACACAATACCTCATCAGATGTACACAATGACATCGCCATCTTGTCAAGGGTGCAGCCAGGAATCTGGGAGGGGGGTTCTAGTACCAAGGATGCATACCGTATGACTCATATGACGTCACAAATAAAAGGCCGCTAACGAACAGGTGGGGCCTGGTACGTAATCGTTTACCGTTAAACAAGACACTGTCTGCTAGCTAGTGCGTGTGCCAGACTTCTAGCTACCTAAATGCACTTAATTCATGGCCACAGTCAGGAGGGAGGAGGGGTTCGTCCGAACCCCTCGAACCCCCCCTGGCTACACCCTTGCTTGTCCACACATGTTATCCTAATACCCAGACCCCACCCCCATCTGCCGGCCATTCAATTGTGATATCATGCACAGATGATCAAGAAGGGGCCTGGTAGTACATTTCCTATGCGAGAACATGTTAAAGTCCTGGAATGCTGGAACAGTGTGAGGAAGTTTAACTGGCAATGTAAAGCTTGCTGGACCATCAGAATGGCGGATAACCAATTATATCATTATATAAAAATGAAAGCAGTCTGTGTAGGAGGCTACACATATGTACATATATACTATATATATACATACATAATTACTTGTAGTACAATACATGGTCCGAGAATCAGTGCACAC
>OZ025877.1:970000-1040000 GCA_964019415.1 Ianthella basta | reverse complement strand
ACACACTAGCTACGTATGTACTGTAGGTACATATGAGAGTGAGCATATCCTTCTACAGCAACGGCACACACGACAATAATGCATTCCTTCAACGACCAGTACTTCATAAATGACATTCAGAAGCGCCCCCCTCCCACCCCCCCACCCCCAAACCAGTCATGCTCGGCCACCACGGCCTATACACAGACATCTGTGGGATCCGGCCTCAAATATACACACATCCATATTTGGCACGATTTCAGCAGGCCAGTGCCCTCTCCCTTCTGGCATTTCCTCCAGAAGGCTGGGGGTGGGGGTGGAGAGGATGGGGGATCAAGGGGGACAGCCCATTCAGGTCTGTAACTGGGTTGGACAGAAAGCAGCTTAAGAATGGTCACAGCACCCTCATAACTACAGTGAAATGCATGGAAAAGGAAGATGGGTCTCTCGAGCCATGCTGACATCAACACCAGGTAACCCTACTGTACAAAAGGAATTCAATAGCTGGGATACCAAGATAGCTGTGTTAGGCAAAACGGTTGACATAGCAACCATTGTCATAGTAACAGTACAAGGATATGAACACACTGATGCTTTTATGCAGTATTCGGCACAGAAAGCTGTAGGGGTACTGTAAGATGAACTGGACATAGTGTATTAGTCCACGTACTCTGCTACTGTGCAGTGCATTGGAGGTGACACCCTCGACCACACCCACCCATCCATTGGGCACTCCCTCTCACACCAGACTTGTGATACACAGGGTGTACGCATGTCAATCATTCAAGGATGGTACAGTGCCACGGTTATGATATCAAAGAGGGAGCAAGAAGGGTTCCGTACCCTTCAAAACAGACTGCAGAGAACAATCTTCTATGCACTGCTCTGTCCACACTGTATACCACTGCTTGGCTAGCAACTTCCATAAAGAAAGTTAGAGATGGAAGCTTGCTGTAGCCAACAGGTCAAGCTATCAAAATAAGCAAGGAAGATGAAAGGAACATTCTCAAGAGAAGGGATTTGGAAGCCCTGTGTATTCACTAAGCACACACACAACACACCTGTGACAGTGGACACTCCCTGGCTTCTCCACTTACATCAACTCCCTCGCTTCCCCTATAATTACACATCATACATACATACGTACATAGTTCAGTCCCTTCTAACAAAATGCCGTGTAAATCCATCAACTGCATATTATTGAGACCATACACACACACACACACACACACACACACACACACACACACACACACACACACACACACACACACACACACACACACACACACACACACACCACACACACACACACACCACACACACACACACACACACACACACACTCACACGGCATACAGTAATCACCTCCCTCATCAATCCAACTAAATTATACTGTACATGATCAAGCCTCACCACATCTAAGGAAACACACACACACACATGGGCAGGAGGGTAAGGCATTTCTAAAGACAACGCTTTCCAATCTGTAGATCACGGGATACATAAGCGTCAGTAAAACACTATCTATGCAAGGAGCTCCACATAGCTCTGTAACCAACACTACGACACAGGGATTGCAACACTTCCTGTACAGACATTTAGGGCATTAACAAGGGGTGAGATGAGTAGTGTGTGCCAGGAGCTTGGCATTTCCTGAATCACTATAAATCATAGCACATCAACAGCAAAGCCTTAGAAACACACAGCAGTTGCATTGCTTCCCAAACTGGACAGGTTCACGCAACCATATTGAAAGTGGTAAAGGTGGTGTTATTCTAGTAATACCATAGAGACAGTGATAAGACGTATGACACAGGAAAAGGCATTAAAATGGTAAAAACACGCAGGTGCTCAGTCAATTGTGTACACAGGTAGGTATTCTGCATTGTACTGTACATACATACACATACTGCACTGCACTGCACTGTACATACACATACTGCACTGTACATACAGACATACACATACTGCACTGCACTGCACTGTACATACACATACTGCACTGTACATACATACACATACTGCACTGCACTGCACTGTACATACACATACTGCACTGTACATACATACATACACATACTGCACTGTACATACATACATACACATACTGCACTGTACATACAGACATACACATACTGCACTGTACATACATACATACACATACTGCACTGTACATACATACATACACATACTGCACTGTACATACATACATACACATACTGCACTGTACATACATACATACACATACTGCACTGTACATACATACATACACATACTGCACTGTACATACATACATACACATACTGCACTGTACATACATACATACACATACTGCACTGTACATACATACATACACATACTGCACTGTACATACATACATACACATACTGCACTGTACATACATACATACACATACTGCACTGTACATACATACATACACGCAGCACATACTGTGTGTACAGTATGTCTCTTAACATACCAGCAACACATGTACTGTACATACAATGCTATGCACATGTGCACATGTGTAACAGGTTGTACAAAGTTAACTTACAAAATTGCTGATATACGCACATATATGATAATACATACTAGGACTAGGCATACTGTACCTACACGTAACAGGGACACACACACAAGGGACACACCCACACTAGGGACACACCCACAATGGGGACACACACACTAGGGACACACCCACAATGGGGACACACACAAGGGACACACACACACACTAGGGACACGCCCACAATGGGGACACACTCACACTAGGGACACACCCACAATGGGGACACATTCACACTAGGGACACACCCACAATGGGGACACACTGACACTAGGGACACACCCACAATGGGGACACACTCACACTAGGGACACACCCACAATGGAGACACACACACAAGGGACTCACTCACACTAGGGACACGCCCACACAAACCCAACTACCATACCTAAACTGCAGAAAGTGTTCTGTTTATGGCTAAAGTGCTGGGTTAGCAGAGGAGGTGGCAATCTGTGCATCGCATGGCACTTCCCTGAGAGGCTAAGTGAGCACACGGTGATTGTCTGTTATCAGTGGAACACCAAGTGCTGCTTCCAACAAGGGATAGACAGGATGGAAGCTTATAACTCAGGAATAGTGTTAAAATGCTACCTGAAGCCAAAGTGTCTACTCTGACCAAAGACAGCCACGTGCAGTACAGCAGTGCTGCACCAACATGACAGTCCATATCCTACACAGTACTGCACCAACATGACAGTCCATATCCTGCACAGTAGTACGGTGCATATTACAATACTAACCAGCTATGTACAGTATGTACATAGGCACTGGTACACACACTGTGCATACAGTACAGAAGCAGCGCTCACTACTCAAGGACACATTCAGCTACCTTATTCATGATTACCTGAGTGTGTGACTGATGGCATACATTGTACAAACAGGGGAGCAAGGCTTTGGTGGTCTTCCTCGCTGTGGCCTGTCAGATACTGTACTAGTGAGTTAAGCTAGCATACGTATGCAGCAACTGAAAAGCGTGTGCTGTAACTATGTCGTTGGGGAGTAGCTCAGACCATGGACAACAGCGCAGCAAATTCCCAACCAATAGAATATGCACTAATCCCGAAACATGGCAACCTGCTGCAAAAGGAACACCTGAGATGTGCGTACAGTACAAAGAGAAGCAATAAGCAATAGGGCAGCACAGCTGACATCCTGACCTTCACAGGATACTTCTCAAAAGGCAATGAGCGTCTGGCAAAATGTTACTGAGAGAGCCGAAGCGGTAGTTTGCAAACAAGCAAGTGGAGAGTGGCTGTTCTGTGGTATGATAGAACTGGCCCATTAGTGCCTTGTCCACCAAATGGCATATCAAACCTCATGCAATCAACGCTTAAGTAGCGCTAACTGCTATACCACTTAGTGGGGCAACTTGCTAAGGGATTGAATGTCCATTTGCAGTGCAGGGGTTTCCAAATTATTACACACACACACACACACACCAACACACACACACACACACGCACGCACAGCACACACACACACACACACACACCAACACACACACACACACACGCACGCACAGCACACACACACACACACACATGTACACACACACACACACACACACACACATGTACACACACACACACACACACACACACACACACACACACACACACCAACACACACACACACACACACGCACGCACAGCACACACACACACACACACACACCAACACACACACACACACACACGCACGCACAGCACACACACACACACACACATGTACACACACACACACACACACACACACATGTACACACACACACACACACACACACACACACACACACACACACACACACACACACACACACACACACACACACACACACACACACACACACACACACACACACTGCAGCAGCTGTCTGTGAGATCAGTCTGAGAAAGAATGAGTTGCATGACAATCACTGGTACACAAAGGCCACCGTGTCTCACAACCTTAGGGTCAGATCAGTTTATCTGCATTGTTGTACACTTCCAGAATGTGTAGAAGGGAAGAAGACCTGATAAAGAGTCTTACATCAGACAGTTTACACCTGAAGTCTTACCATAACTAGGAGGAAGGCATGCCTTGTACAACAAAGCAACTTGGAGTGGTTCAAGAACCCAGCCAATTAGCTACGTACCTACTGTGCTACAGTGAAGAGCATCCTTCTACAGTACCCACACACAACAATACTGCATTTTCTCAACAGAATCATAATTCAATTTGAGCTTGCCTTCATCTTGCCTTGAAACATACAATTCATCCATGACAGCAAAATACATAAAATTCTTCCAGGCAGATCCTCTAACTTCTAACACACCTATACGTACTAAGCAACTGTTACACTTACACTGTTACCACAGTGAGCACGCCATACCCTCACTAATGCCACACACAACCACTCTACAGTAGCTTCAAAACATCACATCAACAACATACACACAAGTTCACACACAGCTTCAAATGTAACAGGAAGCAGGCAACAGGTGACAGCCAGGAGCAGACTGGGTGTGTCCCTGGAAAGGACAGCAAACACATTGTCAGCATTCCTTCAGCCAGGAAGCACAGCCATGTCAGGAAGCTTAAATTAAATTACACTAAAGTCTGTGTGCCAATGAGGCATTGGCATGAGCTCCAGTTACGTAATCTCAAGAGGCCCCCACGCAACTGGTACCTTGATCTGTGGAAGGTACTTCCTTTGGTCACAGCGGGGCACCCACACACCTGATGGAACAATCCAACACAGAATCCACACAAGTACCATGATAAAGCTGCAATGTACTTAAAGTTCTGTGTGAGAACTTATAACTTCAAATGCCACTCCCCCCTCCCCCCTCCCTCCCTCCTCCCCCCCCCCCCCCCCCCCCCCATAGATAGGCTAGTTCCTTAACTGTGCTGTGCTAGCTGCATAGCTCCGATGTGTGAACCACCCATAGCCCTTGCCAGCCACCTGCATCCTTGTTTGGTGTCAGTGTGTGCCCATGTCTTGTTAGCCATGATGTACACAGCCCACACAAGGAGAGAGGTCTTCACATAACAGCCTGCGCAACCAGCCAGGTGGCACAAGGAATACTGCCACTCAATCACCTACAGTATGTACACACACACTACTTTAACAAGAGGTTGCATTATTTCCTCAAGCCATTCAAAATGCTAAGACAGACAATTAAGTGGTGAACTCAAGTGACTCACAGAGCAAAAACTCCTCTCACTGAGTTAGAACTGCCCCCCCCCCCCCCTCACTGAGCTAATACCGTCTCTCATTGAGCTAATGTCCCCTCTCACTGAGCTAGTACCCTCAATCACTGAGCCAGCACCCTCAATCACTGAGCCAGCACCCTCAATCACTGAGCCAGCACCCTCAATCAATGAGCTAGCACCCTCAATCACTGAGCCAGCATCCTCAATCACTGAACCAGAACCCTCAATCACTAAGCCAGAACCCTCAATCACTGAGCCAGAACCCTCAATCACTGAGCCAGCACCCTCAATCACTGAGCCAGCACCCTCAATCACTGAGCCAGCACCCTCAATCACTGAGCCAGCACCCTCAATTACTGAGCCAGCACCCTCAATAACTGAGCCAGCACCCTCAATCACTGAGCTACATAACACCCAACGCACAGTATGACTATGCATCTCTGAACCTGGTACAGTGTGTAGCTGTAGCAGTGTCTGTAGAAGACCGGTCAAGAAGCAAGTTAAGCGGCTGCTTGCTGTGAGGCTTCAAAAGAAATTCCCTGATTTGCCCAACAACAGAATACATCAAAATGCTTAGTTACAATTAGTACTGTACATCTGATATCATAGTACTGACATTCTATAGTAGACTGCAGGAAGACTGACAAGAACAGCTAGGGAGACTTTAAGTGCACAAAATGATGAGGTGTATTCAACCACAGGAATACCTGAGCCACCACATGGTTACTCCAGTGTTGCCAAGCAGTCTTCAAGAAGAAAAGACCGTTACGGTAGTGCCCAAAACTAGCTATAACACCCTTTGGTGGTCAAACTGTTGTGAACCGCATGGCAATACAGAAAGAGAGGATTTACTTATGCTATAAAACATGAACAATCACCCACATCAGTCATAATTTTGCACACATCAGTCATAATTTGCACACATCAGTCATAATTTGCACACATCAGTCATAATTTGCACACATCAGTCATAATTTTGCACACATCAGTCATAATTTGCACACTAAGCATGTTTGCCTGATTGCACAATCCCCATGTGCACCGGTAGGGTCCGGCAAACTGAACGTACACACCATGACACAGTGACAATTGCTGCTACTCTAAAGATCGAGAAATATGATAGAAGACTGGGTGGCTAGTAAAACTCCTCTTGGGCAAATAGTCCTAGATGCATTGAGGAACCCAGTTTGATAACCAGAAATGTTATCGTGTGTTAACTGTTTACCAAAGAGAAGTGCTCAAAGTTAGCATTAAGGCAATCATTGAATAAGGTAAAGGTCTATTCAGGGGAGGTCGCATTGTTGGAAATCAGTCAGCACAGAAGAGTATTAACACTGCAAGACTCACAGTATCATACATTACGTACCTATACAGCATCTATTCTAGAAGGACACGTATGTACGTACTTAGGGTTACTGTATGAAGCTAGTTACATGAGACAAGTGCCTTCAATTTAACTAGGCAGAAGCATCTTACACAGCCCTGCACCATCCAATGTTTCCTATCACATCAATGTACGTACCTACACACATGCAATACAGTACAACCATCAACCCTGATCACAAGTTACATGTTCCATGTGACAGGCACAGTCAGCAGTTACATAAGTATTTCAAGAGTAAACCATTCTGCTCAGGTCACAGCAGGTCACACACTACGTCACACTGCACCTCAAACTGCATGCGACACTGTTTGTTGACTGCAATGCAGCAATGAGGCAAGACAGAAGGAGCTGTTTGTTGACTGCAATGCAGCAATGAGGCAAGACAGAAGGAGCTGTTTGTTGACTGCAATGCAGCAATGAGGCCAGACAGAAGGAGTTGTTTGTTGACTGCAATGCAGCAATGAGGCAAGACAGAAGGAGCTGTTTGTTGACTGCAATGCAGCAATGAGGCCAGACAGAAGGAGTTGTTTGTTGACTGCAATGCAGCAATGAGGCCAGACAGAAGGAGTTGTTTGTTGACTACAATGCAGCAATGAGGCCAGACAGAAGGAGCTGCATGTTTGTTGACTGCAATGCAGCCATGAGGCCAGACAGAAGGAGCTGTTTGTCGACTGCAATGCAGCCATGAGGCCAGACAGAAGGAGCTGTTTGTTGACTGCAATGCAGCCATGAGGCCAGACAGAAGGAGCTGCATGTTTGTTGACTGCAATGCAGCCTGGCCTCATGGCTGCATTGCAGTCAACAAACAGGGCCTCGTTGCCAGAAGGATCTGTTTATTGACTGCAATGCAGCCATGAGGCCAGACAGAAGGAGCTGTTTATTGACTGCAATGCAGCCATGAGGCCAGACAGAAGGACCAGAAACCTGTGAGTGCACTTACCAACAGGAAAAAGCTGGGACAACAGTGACGACATCACTGTCCAAATTGGGAGGAATCAAATGTTGGCAATTTGTATTGATGCCACAGCATTGTTTAATACACTACAATGTACACTGGAGCAGACCAGCAAGAAGCCACAATAGTCAAAAGGAATTTAACACACAAGTGATAGAGTGTATTTAACCACAGGGATAGCACTGACTGCAGCAGTTTACTCTCAAGGATTTCTCCAAGGAACAGTGACAAGAACACTGTCCAAAGAAGCTGCTACAACTACGGAGAAGATGAAGACAACTGGTTGGGGTGCTCTCCTCCTCCTCCTCCTTGGCATGGCCTCTGCCCAGTACATTGCTTCCAAAGGTGAGTGTGCTGCACAGAGCTGCACCACAGTGGGGTAGTCCTTGTTGCTCCTCCTACACTGTACTGAACACCAGGTGGGGCAGACTGTACATGGCTACTGTGCACTAGGCTATACACACAGACTGGGTACCACTTGTGGTAGGAAGAGTGGAACAGCTACACAGCATGTGCAGTCATGGCACTGGTGTATTCAGCAATAACCCTCTCACTGTCTCCTTCCTGTAGAGCGAGCAAACACCATCAATGCAGCTATTGCCGGTGTGAAGGCGAATACCAAGGTTCTCTCACAGTCCTATGTTCCTTCTCATCGCACTCAGAACCGAATTAGGAGTGAAGAGTTCGATGCTCGAGGTAGGGCCAGAATCATGTTTGAGAAGGCTGTTCACAAGGCTGAGGCAGAGCTGATGAAACATCATTATAAAAGCGAGCTTGAGTCGACAGATAAAAGTGTGAAAGCAGAGGCTCTGGCTAAAGTGGCCTTCCATCGCCCAGGGTCCTTCCTCACTAAGGAGGAGATCGCACACATCCAGCAGGAAACAATGGCAGAGTGCCCTAAAGTGCCAGAACCCAAATGTGCACTAATGCGTAACCAGATGATTAGAACCATTGATGGCACTTGCAACAATCTTGGCAAACCTCGTTTGGCTGCAGCTGGAACAAACTTCAGGCGCATCATCCCCCCTCACTATGAGGATGGTATTCAGCAGCCCAGGGGGACACTACAGAAACTCGACATGGGCCTTCTCGGTGAAGGTCCCTTTGACCCACCCAACCCCAGTGCCAGAGAGGCCAGCAGAAACATCCTTGAGGACAGGGCTATAGATGATCCAGACCACTCACACATTATCATGCAGTGGGGACAGTTCTTGGATCATGACTTGGACCTGGCACCTGAGCAGAGTGAGGAGGAGTGCCCGTTGGAGTCCTGCGTAGTAACAGAGGAGTGCTGTCCCATTTCCATTGTCCGAGATCCTGATGGAGACCCCACCTTTGGAAGTGAAGAATGCATGTTCTTTCCTAGGTCTGTGCCCTCATGTGATCATGCAGATGGGGAATTCCCTCCAAGAGATCAGTTTAATGCAATAACACACTACATCGATGCGTCCAACGTATACGGCTCAAGTGAAGAGGTAGCAAGCGCACTGCGAGAAGGGAAAGGTGGTCGTCTACTGGATGGTCCACCACATGAAACAGGAGCACAACCCTCTCTGCCTCTATTCCCAGCTGCACAGACAGTGTCTCCTGTCTTCCTCACCCTCTGTCCTCCTCCCAACACAGAATGCTTTGTTGCTGGTGACATTCGTATAAATGAGCATTTAGGACTCAATGTCATGCACACCATCTGGATGAGGGAGCACAACCGCATTGTGGCTGAACTGGCAAGACTAGACTCAACACTGACAGATGAAGAACTGTACCAAACGGCCAGGAAAATCATAGGTGGAGTTATGCAGAAGATCGTCTTTGAAGACTACCTACCAGAGGTTCTTGGGAGAGACACTGTTGAAAGACTTATCCTTGGAGATTATAAAGGATTTGATGCATCAGTTGATCCAAGAATCCCCAATGCCTACGCCACAGCCGCTTTTCGCTATGGCCACTCACTCATCAGACCTACGTTTGGACGTCTTGGTCCCGGATACAAGTCCATTGATGCCGGTTCCCTCGGTCTCCTTGATTCCTTCTTCAACTCCTCTCAATACAATGCCAGCCAAGGCACAGACCCCATCCTGCGTGGCCTCTTGACAGAGAATGCCAGGCGATCTGATGAGTTCATCAATCCAGTCCTCACAAATGAACTTTTCCGCACAGCAGACGACATTGGTCGAGACCTTGGTGCCCTCAACATCAACCGTGGAAGGGACCATGGATTGGCACCATATCCAGTGTGGAGAGAGTTCTGCATTAAGTTCTATAAAGATGAGTTTGGCATTGATGTGACTCCTGAGTTCCGCAGTGAGCTGACTAAACTACACCTCATCCGCACCTATGGCTCCCTGGACACTGTGGACCTCTTCCCTGGAGGAATGGCAGAGGCTCCTTTCACATTTGGTAGTACCAGCTCCATTGTCGGTCCAACATTCACATGCATCTTCATCATTACCTACCGCGGTCTCTCTCGTGGTGACCGATTCTTCTATCTTGGAGACGCTGCCTTCACTGCAGCCCAGAGAGCTGAAGTGCAGAAGGCCTCACTGTCAAGGGTCATCTGTGATAACTCTGATGGTATTCAGTCACTCCAGGATAATGCATTTCGCATTCCCTCTGTTGATAACCCCCGTGTCCCTTGCAGCTCACTCCCTGCTCCCAACTTGGCAGCTTTTGTATCCTCGTCACCCTCAGGAGAGTGCACAGGGTCCACCTACATGAGGCTCACCGTCACTGGCAAAGGCACTATTGGTTATGCAGCACTAGTTGACACCCACGACTACAGAAGAGCCCGCTTCCTTAGGTTCGCAAGAACAGGGTCAAGGTGCATTAGAATCACTTGCCCAGACGAGTTCATCCGCCTTCTTGCAAAAGGATATGGTGTGTGCAGCCCGCCAGTGCAGGCACCTGGCCTTCCTGACAGTGAGAATGATGAAGCGTACGATGCAGAGATTTCTGCAAACAAACTGGTGGCTGCCAATGGATTCTATAGCAGCTGGAAGGCATGTTGGCAAGGCTCAGTCAGCGCCCTCGAATTCGATTGTGCTGCAAAAGCACAGGAAGAAGGAGTACAGCTTCAGACCACGGACGACAAGGAAATCTTCAAGGAAATGGACGAGACGTTCTATAATGGCACACACACCGAGGAACAGGAGATGTCCACTCCCCTCGAAGCAAACTCCGACAAGGAAGGAGCAGCCACAACGGAGGCTAAGACAGACCAAGACGCACTGCTGCAGAGCTTGGAAGCAGCTCTTGACGGTCTCAAGTAATGGAACCATTAACCAGTCATGTAACACATACTGTACAGTAGGGTGTAGTCAAGTAATACTGTACAAATATGCAATACAATGAATACACTGTAATATAGTCGATTAGTGACTTTTGTTAGCTAGTCATAAGTACGGTATGAAGAAATAATGAGCGTGTTGCAGTTGAGGTACGTACGTAGCTGCCACCAGTGCATTAAACAACACCTCACATGGATGTGACATAATAAGGTGTATACAACATACGTAGCAGTAAGTACTAACGCACACCTCCACACCTCTACACACACCCCATGATGTACATTAATGGCACATACAGTACGTACATGTACAATTTGCATGATGTACAGTTGTACAGTGAGTACTGTGAGTGTACTGTACAGTACAGTACAATATAGTGAGTACTGTAAGTAAGTGTTTTGTACAGTACAGTATAGTGAGTACTGTAAGTGAGTGTGTATAAACTATCACATGATACTTCTCTGTCTTTCATTACCAAACCATCCTTCACACCACTGTCACTACTAGACCATGTTGTGTATGTACCAGGTACGGTTGTGCGTACATTAATCCGGTATCATCACAGTGTGTGGTCCCTCTCCACTGCATTTACTGCCATCAAGATGCTGATGGCACATCGTGATGTAACCATTACACAGGGCACAGTACAGCTGACTGGACACAATACAGCATCTACTGTAAGAGTACAGTGGAACCTGTCTAAGGTGGTCACTGTGTTAGGCAGCCACCTCTCAAAAACAGCCAGCCTCCCTGGCCCCAAAAAGCACTAAGATACAGTATTGCAATCTACCTCTGTAGACCAGCCACCTCTCTATAAAGGTCAGCTGGAGGTGGTTGTCCTAGACAGGTTCCACTGTACTCTAAGGTAATTCACTACTCAAAAGAACTGTTGAGGAAGGGAAAATTCCACAAGCTAGTACCAAGCCTGTGACGTACGTACATGCACACTCTAACATGGAGTTTCAGTCACAGAACCAACTGACCCGGCAGTAACGATTCTCCCCCCCTCACCTTAAAGAGGCTAGTTCAGAACAACAGGGCACGCATGGTCTAACTAACCTGGTGACCACTTACATGTACTTGATACAGCTACTGTACATGACAAGCATGCCGTACCACAAGCCAGAATGAGATGATGGCACGGTTCATTACTAGCGCTACTGCTCCGACTACGTAGGACACAGTATTCACAATAATCTCAATTCTTATACGTACAATCATTTAATACAGTATAATAATGAGTTCACTGCTAAGTATATCTAGTACAAATGTATGAGAATGACCAGTTTAGCATCCTTGGAATGTTCGGCTACTTCAGCCCATCCAAAGCTGCCTCCAGACTCTGAAGCAGGGCGTCGTCACTGGTACTTTTCTCACTCTTCCCCGCCTTCATCGAGTGGCTTGTGCCAGTGGAATGAGACTGCACTTTGCTAGTTGGACTGCTGCCAAGATGGGCTTGAGCAAAGTGGCTGTCAGTCCCTTGACTGTGAACCGTCTGCAAATGCTCCCTGTACCTGCCGCTGTAGTAAGTTTCATTCAGTAGCTTAAGAATGTCGGCATTAGACAACTCGGCTGCCTGCAACACGCCCATACTTGACAATGCAGTGCAATCAGCAGTTAGTGCATTCACAGGTCCCCTTTCGCATGATGTTTTGCTAGGGTAGAAGCCATGTGCAGGGATAATCTGAGTCAGCTGTACGCTAGCATCATAAAACCCTTGGAAAATGCCGCTAGCCGCGGGCAAGCCAGGGGCAGGATCAGGGGTAGGGCAGCCAAATGGTGTGGCAAGAGCAAAAATGCGGGTTAAAGCAATAGGACGAGCAACTGGAATACAAGAAAATCCACTTCCAACAAATTCTGAGGTCGTGGTGTCAGTGAAGATAAACGGTCTATCGTCTGAGGCTGTCGCAAACACTACCGTCACCGAGGTACCAAACAATCTCATATACAGCAGAGGTGGTTGTGCAAAGAGTTTAAGGTTGATTGCAGGCAGGCTGGTGCATGCCACTCGGTCATAGGGTCCTGGGGCAACAAATGCCTGTGGCTGGATGGAGTTAATGTTATCTGCATTGTCGCATACAACTCTTGAAAGTGTGGCTGCATTCTGCAACTCAGCTCTCTGCGCTGAAGTGAAGGCAGTTTCACCAAGGTAGAAGAAGCGATCGCCCAAAGCAATGGCTCGGAAAGTAATGATGAAGATACACGTAAAGGTGGGGCCCAAGCGAGACTGCTCACCCAAGTACTCAAATGGAGCTTCTGCCATTCCCCCTGGAAAGAGGTCCACAGTGTCCAAGGAGCCATAAGTACGGAGGAGGTGCAATTTAGTCAGCTGATTGCGGAACTGAGGAGTCACTTCAATGTTAAACTCATCTCTAAAGAACTTAATGCAGAACTCCCTCCACACTGGATATGGTGCCAATCCATGGTCTCTTCCGCGGTTGATGTTGAGTGCAGCAAGATCTCTGCCAATGAACTCTGGTGTACGGAAGAGGGCGGTGGTAAGCACAGGGTTGAGAAACTCATCAACACGTCTAGCGTTCTCAGTCAATAGTCCCCTAAGCAAAGGATCTGTTCCTCCACTTGCATTGAAACCGGACACATTGAAGAATGCCTGTCCTAGATCCAGGGGCCCAATAGACAAGGGTTTGTAGTGCTGATCCAAACGAGCAAAGCTAGGCCTGATGAGGGAATGACCATAGCGGAATGCAGCAGTAGCAAAGGCATTAGGGACGCTCACATCAACAGCTGAGCTATATCCAGTGGCATTGAAGGAACCAAGGATAAGATTCTGTGTAACGGAACTCCCTAGCACCTCAGGGAGCCATTCCTGATAGGTGATGGCCTGCACTATGCCACCCACTATGTGCCTGCCCAGTTTGTACAGCATCTCGTCATCCAACTCGGGGTTCTCCTTGGCAAGTTGTCCCACCACTCGATTGTGTTCCCTCAGCCAAATGGTGTGCATCACAGTCAGAGATAAGTGCTCATTAACACGAATATCTCCACCAACAAAACACTCAGTGTTTGGCGAAGGACACTGGGCAAGAGTCTTCTCTTCATTTTCAACTATTTCTCTTGGCTTAAGTGGGAGGGAGTCCTTTGCACCAAAGAAAGCTGGTGGGCCAACCTTCAAGCGACCACCATTGCCAATGTCTCTCAATAATTCAGCAACCTCTTCCGTGGACCCATAAACCATGGAAGCATCAATGTGGTGCGTAAGTATATTGAACTGGTCTCTTGCAGGGAATTCCCCCTTGGGCACATCACAGGAAGGAAGCGATCGTGCAAAGAAGAGACAGGGAAGGCTACCAAAGTTTGGGTCTCCTTCTGCTCCCTGCACTATTGGGATGGGAGTGCACATCTCAGTTGGCACACAAAAGTCGTTTGGACAATCTACTTCAGAGAACTCGGGAGCTAGGTCCATGTCGTGGTCAAGAAACTGTCCCCACTGCATTAATATGTGCGAGTGGCGATCATCATCAATTGGTTTGGGCAGGATGACAGTCCGACTGGCCTCTCTGGCACTTGGGATGGGAGGAGCAAAGGGATTTCTGTTCAGTATATCTTCATTAATACTCTGGAGGAATCCTCTGGGTTGGTTGATGCCATCCTCGTAGTGAGCAAGGATGAGACGCCTGAAATTCTGTCCAGAAGACCCCAAGAATGGCTTGTCCAGATTATTGCAAGTGCCATTGATTGTTCTGAATGCCTCTATTTCATCTGAAGAACAGTCAAGTACAGGCGCTGTGCTGCAATCAGCCAAGGTCTCCTGCTGGATAAGTGCAATCTCCTCCTTGGTAAGATAGGACCCTGGGCGATGGAAGGCCACCTTAGCCAGGGCCTCTGCTTTCACCTGCTTGTCTGATGAATGGAGGGAATCCTTGTAGTGCAATTTCATCAGCTGTGCCTCTGCTTTGTGGACAGCCTTCTCAAACTGCACTCTGGCCAGACCTTGGGCCTGAATATCCGCATCCTTGACGCGACTCTGGCTGGGGATTTCATTCTTGATTGTCTTTGAAGCAATTTTCACCTCCTGAACACTGGCAATGGCTGCTCTCACAATCTTCAAGCGCTCTACACAGCATATCAAATACTCACAGTGGTTGTGTGTACAGATACTGCAGCAGCAACACACAGCATAGCACACCACCTCGCCACACCGCAGCTACTGCATGCATTCAGAACATGCTGACTCTCACCTGAAGAAGAAAGGTACTGGGCTGAGGCCAGACTGGCAAACAGGGCGAAGAGGAGGAGGGGAGCACTCCAACCGATGGCCTTCAAAGCCATTTCTGGTACCAAGCTGCACAAGGAGCTACACAGAGATGAAATGTGTTCTTCTCTCACACAGCTGATGCTAACACTCCGCTCGCGCTGCTTTTATAGCAGAGGCAGCCCAAAGTCCAAGAATCCCAAACACTGCAGATACAACTGCAAACTTCCAGGGTCACCATATCAGTGCAGCTCATGCTCGGTACACTTGACTACTCTTCCTGCCCTCTGATTGCATCATCAAGGGAAAACAGCAAAGAATTCCCAACTGCAGCTCTGCATGCAGTAGTACAAAGTACAGACACGTTGGGTGTTCGTTGCCGGGACATGTTACTGTAGGCACTTAGAACTGACACTGGTCAGCTACAACATACCAAGCCATGCTGCGGCAGCTTCAGAACCAGCAGGAAATAAAGCAGAATGACCTGTGATGCTATTGACACACACTCACACTCACACACACACACACACACACCACACACACACGCACACACATACACCACACACACACACACACGCACCACACACACTCACACACACACACACACACACACACACACACACACACACACACACACCACACACACACACCACACACACACCACACACACACACACATACACACACACTTACACACACACACACACACTTACACACACACACACACACACACACACACACACACACACACACACACACACACACACACACACACACACACACACACACCACACATGCTCTGGAAAGCTTCCCTGTGATAGCAGGGCCCTATGTGGTTCGTTGGGATCAGATTACATAGATCTACTGTGAAACACAGACAGAAGTACGTATGTGTGTATACTAACAATGGTATTCACGAAGGCTGCTGTAATTACACCAGCTGCAGTATATCAACATGTTTTGCTGCCAACTTGTGTGAATGCTACAGAGAGACCTCAATGTTGGATGGTGCAGCCTACAGTATGGATAAAACACCCCCACACAGGGGTCCAGGGTCAGGGATCTCCACTGCCACTAACCACCCAGCCAATGCTCGGCGCCCCTGTACGAAGTCTCTCAGCTCAACATTAGCTATATATAAAGTACAGCAGGTATCCCTTATACAGTACATGAACCATGCCCCGGTGCACCATATCATTAATAATGACTAGGTCCACTAAACATTGGGTCCATTGTTACTGGGCTGTTACACAGTTGGGCACTGCAAATACTTTGCGTGTGGCACACCATAGTTACTGAAAGTGCTGGTGTTAATTAGCCGAGGCCTGGCTACCCAGGAAGTTTAAACTCCATGAAAACATACGTACCAACATAACATGGCAGAGGACCTGCATGTTAGCAGTAATCCCTTTCAACTGGGAAATCAGGAAAGCAGCCATAAGGAAAGTATACCCATTTACGAACAACAGACACAAATCACTAGCGACATGAAGGCTAGCAGCAGTAAGCAGATGCTAGCAAGGTGTGTGAGTCTGAATTCCTGACTCTGGAAGTGCCTAAAATGTCATGATATTGTAGAGGCTCGTTGCTATGGTTTCAATAATCAGTAGAGATAATGAGCAATCACGTAGCAGAGAGAAGCAGTAATTGCAATGGTACAATGTTTCGACCACGAAGGTCTTCGTCAGGTATAACGCGTTTTGTACCTGACGAAGACCTTTGTGGTCGAAACATCATACCATTGCAATTGGTGTTTCAATCTGCTATTGCTCATTATCACTGCTGATTAGTTTAAAATGTCATCCCATGCTGTTTTTCTGCTTATACAACACAAGCCAATTACAGATGTACATCATCATTTGTTCATGTACTATGGCACATCCACCTTTACTGTAAGACTAGTACGTACAACATTTAAAGGTTCGCTGTTTATCATTCGGGGGCAAATAAGTTTGGCAAGTACGGTAATCCAGTCAGTGCGTACTGTAAAATTATGAACGTGCAACAAATGACTATTTCTGGAACTACGTAAGGACACATTTCATAAACACTATAGTCATAATAAAACAAATGACATATTGATAGAATAGAGATTCATTACCATGTCCGGACATTGATAAAGGGGGATTTGTTGAGCGTTAAACACGTGGTACACTTTTTACCAAAAGGCAAAACGTTTCAGCTCCAAAATGGCCTTCTTCAGTTGCACAAGAGTACAAAACAGAAGAAGGCCCTTTTGGGGCCAAAACGTTTTGCCTCTTGGTAAAAAAGTGTACCACATGTTTAATGCTCAACAAATCCGCCTTTATCAAATGACATATTATACAAGCTATCATCTTGATAGAGGGGAATTACTGGAGCAGATCACAGCAGGAAAGCATTCAATAGAACAAGACGTTTTGATCCAGTAATTCCCCTCTATCAACGATACTACGCAGCACGAACCTCTACAGCATCAAGCCATTATCTTGTTCATTTCCAGTTACAATTTAATACACTGCAAATAGGGTACAGTAAGTAACTTGATCTGCTGTTGTAGCTACCCTATTACAACTGAAAAAGGCCCTTTTGAAGCCATATGAAGGCAACAGACACAATTCTCGTTCACTCTCATGGATGCGTTATTTTCCTTGTAAAGCTAAGCTCTGTGCAATATCAGCAGTTAAGAACACTTCAGCAGTGTTAACACACAGTACATTATGCACAATGCTCACTTACTGAAAGTATAGGGTGTAGGACCCCCCGTATGCTGCGTACACACACATGCCCCGGCTTGTATCGTCATCCACATGGCCACTTGTATCAGGAATCTCTCAACCGTAGCTGGAGGGAGCGGGCACAGACTGCTAGGGCAAATGAAAGCGAATTTGTTCTGAAACAAATCAAATGGAAGAATGGAACCCCCACCCTTTAACATATGCAAAGTGAGAAAGTTCCACGTAAGCTGCTACATGGCAGGTCACATCATTCTGTGTATTCAATATTCCACTTGAGAAACTTCAGGTTAGTCCACACAATGTACCGCCGCCTGTAAACTCAATACACAGAACATCCCATTGTATGCTAATGAAATAATCCTGACCATGTAACTAATAACGCAATTTAGGTGTTGTGTACGACACGTACCAGCAAGTTGCTGAAAGGAGGAGGTGAGATAGAAGCCACCAACACCACATGGGGGCCGCACTATCAGAAAGTTCGTCCGTATCTACATGGCTTGCTGTATTGTTTCTCACCAAGCAGTGGCGCCGTGAGAAGGTAACTGCACAATGAAGATTCAGCGCAGCTTTACGTTGCCTGTCTTCTCCAGCATGTGTACATTGAAACGATCACGTGACTATAGATCACGTGCGAAAGGGGCCCATGCGAAAAGGCGCACAAAACGAAAATCGTGAGCATGGCGAAGTGCATCAAGGTCTACGGAAAGAGAGGAGTGCGAAGACTTGACTTGAGCGACGATTGGAAATGCGTGAAGGATTCTCCTATGCAGTAAGCGCATATCTTCCTTACACACGTAGAGCATGGCAAATGTCAAAAATATGACTTGTAGTCACTAAACTACTCATGCTACACTTCAGTGGATGCCACCACACGGGGGAATGACGGACTTTCTCTGCTCTAACCCAAACCCTCAGCGCTCGCCCCCGCGTGCTGCCGTCTCCCCTCATCACCTCCCAGAGATGGACCTCATTCACACCCCTGGCACCAGCAATGGGCTACACCTCCCCTGCCACGCCTCCTTCATCAAGCACTCCCATTGTCTATAAAGAATATTGCAATGGAAGTAGTGATAGTTGTGAATCCTCTTTCCCCAGCAGTGGCAGCTCAAACACAACAACATCTCCGCCATTGACAACAGACCTCTCCCACCCATCTACCTTCATCGGGGACAGCACCTCACCTCCCCCGCCCCACATACCACCTACTGGCATGAAGAGTGACCAGCACTGTGATCTTACTTCCTCTGTCCACACATGTGTCCAGCCAACCATGTCTGTAATGCAATTGAAGAGCAGTTCACAGGGCAATGTGCTCAAAGGGCAGCATCCTTTGGGCACAACAGCTAGACAACTCTCTGTGGCTTCATCATCTTCCCCTAAGGATGTCTTGGTGATAGTTGAACGCCTCTCCCAACTCAGTGTCAGGGAGAGCCACAAGGGGAGCCCCCCTGCCGGCTCACCTAAGAACCCATCCCCTGCTGAGGATGCGGGGACAGGCAAAGAGAATGTGGTGCCACTAGAGGTGAGTCAGTTTCTTCTACACATCACTCATGCATCCCATGTGGCCATCCAGTCACATAACCATGCTGCAATGGTCACAGAGAGGAGACAGCTGATCGGCTCTGCCATCCTCACTGAATGGCTGAAGAGTTCCACGTTCATGTGAATTCACCAGTACTTACAGTGTACGCGTACATAAGCTTACAAATAGTGCCCTCTCACAACTGGGACACTTGACTCGTGGTGGTGCATTACTGTGAAATCCCCTTACAATGATGGACACCCTGAATTGAGGACACCTCTCTAATAAGGACAGTGCCTACTATCTCTGTTACATACCTACGTGGAGATGTGTACAAAACTTCCTCTCAAATAAGGACACGTCTCTATTCATTACACTTGGGCCTGTCCCAAAGCTGTCCAGAATAGAGAGGTGTCCCTACTTGTGAGTCTTGCTGTGTGCTTGCACTCCTCCCCTGTTCTCTAACACTCTTCCCCACTCAGAACATGTGCTCCCCGTCTGTTGAGGTCAGACCTCCTCCGGGCAGTAGTGCTTCCTTCTTACTGGGGGAGGAGGTCTACTTCTCACCAGCACTCTCTCCCAGCAGGTCCAGCACACCCTTTGTGAGTGTGAGGGGTGGGGAGGGTGCTTGTGGAGGGATGGGGAGGGTGATGTGTGAGGGTTGGGGAGGGTGATGTGCAAGAAGTGGGGAGGGTGCTTGTGTGAGGGGTGAGGGGTGAGAGGGTGCTTGTGTGATTGGTGGGAGGGTGCTTGTGTGAGGGGTGGGGAGGGTGATGTGCAAGAAGTGGAAAGGGTGGGAGGGTGATGTGTGAGAGGGTGGGGAGGGTGATGTGCAAGAAGTGGGGAGGGTGCTTGTGTGAGGGGTGGGAGGGTGATGTGCAAGAAGTGGAAAGGGTGGGAGGGTGATGTGTGAGGGATGGGGAGGGTGATGTGCAAGAAGTGGGGAGGGTGCTTGTGTGAGGGGTGGGAGGGTGCTTGTGTGAGGGATGGGGAGGGTGCTTGTGTGAGGGATGGGGAGGGTGATGTGCAAGAAGTGGGGAGGGTGCTTGTGTGAGAGGTGGGGAGGGTGCTTGTGTGAGGGATGTGGAGGGTGATGTGCTTGTGTGAGGAGTGGGAGGGTGCTTGTGTGAGGGGTGGGGAGGGTGATGTGCAAGAAGTGGGGAGGGTGCTTGTGTGAGGGGTGGGGAGGGTGCATGTGTGAGGGGTGGGAGGGTGATGTGTAAGAGGTCGGGAGGGTGCTTGTGTGAGAGGATACATACTGTAGTGTGTGTGATGTGTAGTTATGTATGTAGTTTGAACACTCAGACAGGTATTAGTACCGCCCCCTGTGCGGTCACTGACAATCCGCCCTCTCCCCATAGACTTCCATTCAAAACACTTTGCCAGGCGCTCTGACCAACCACAGCTTCCCTAGCTTCCTGGTACGTGTGCAGTAGGTGGGTGGGTGAGGTGAGGTGATGTGAGGGCAGTGAGACGTACACTTTGGGCTTCACTGCCCTCTAGCCATTCAGTGAACTGGCTTCAGTCTTTTCTTGTCTCCACTTATCTCTCTCACACACTTAGACTCTCTCTCTTTGTGTGTGTGTGTGTGTGTCATTCTTGCTCACCACCTTTCACCCACCCCTCCCACCCCTTCTCCAGGCCCTCATCTCCCCACTCCGTCCCTCCACCCTCACCCCACGACAGAAGGCCCTTACAATGTGTAGACAGAGTGAACTGCTGCCATTCGGCAGCTACTTACCCCAAGGGTAGGTGGACAGGGGGACAATGTTGCTTCTAAAGTGATTGTTGCTTCTAAAGTGATTGTGTTGCTTCTAAAGTGATTGTGTTGCTTCTAAAGTGATTGTGGTCATCATGTCTCTACCCCTAAGATTGTAGATTATGAGTATTGTTGCAATGAAACCTGTCTAAAACCGCCACCTTTGAGCCAGTTGTAACTTAACAGAAAGGTGGCTGCACTACAGTGGTACAGTACCATGTTTTAGTGCTATTTGGGGCCAGGGAGGCTGGTTGTGACAGAGAGGAGTGGCTGCCTTATACAGGCACCATCTTAGGCATGTGTTTCCACTGTGTTACCATGGTAACTACCTTCCTGTAGGCCTTGTCATGCGAAGAAGCTTGGTGAAGGGCAGTATGGTGAGGTATTTGCTTTCAAGAGGGATGGGCTGGATGTAGCTATCAAGGTGAGGACATCTTCTCTGGGTAGGTGTGTGCAGGGGGAGGGGGGAGGAGAAGTTTGACAAGCCCCTCCCCCTGGTACAGGTGGTGCCAGTGGACGGAGCTCTACAGTACAATGGCGATCAGCAAAAGACGCTTGAGGAGGTACTCCAGGAGATGGCAATATCGCAGTGAGGGGGCGGGGTATTTATGGGGTGTCTGTGAAACTACTGAGGGGGGGCTCGGGACATGGGATACTCTTCTACTGACTGTAGTGGAGCTGTCTGTGTGGGAGGTTCATAGCATGTGTTGGTGGACTGTGTCAACTTTTGTTGCAATCTGTTACTATTTGTGTGTGTGTGTGTGTGCACGTGTGTGCAGGGAACTGTCTGATTTGAGAGACTCTAGTAGAAGTGAGAGAACATGTGGCTTCGTCAAAATGCACAGGTGAGTGATTCACACTGAACAATGTAACATGTGGATTGACCACCAGTGTACCCTATTTGACATACGTACGCACTTAGCACACTATTTGTGTTTAAGAACAGACTCAGCATGTGAGCATGTACCACACCACACGGCTGGTGAAGCCTTTCAAAGAGTGTGGATGGGCTTGTTCAAGGAAGAAGAGAAGAAAGTGTTTTCTAGTGTCTCTGCTGGCAATTAAGAATACCCAACAGAGAGCACTTATGTGTCCTATACAATAATACATACATGTACCCTTCATTGTACGTACTTCAGAGATAATGCTGACGTGTGTGTGTGTGTGTGTCTGCCTTCCTCTCGTAGGCTGGCCTACTGCTCTGGACGGTACCCAACAGTGCTGGTCGCTGCGTGGGACGAGTGGGCAGATAATGAGAACAACGAATGTGAGAACGACCACCCAGGTGAGTAGTACTAGAGGTGTGTGTGTGTGCGTGTGTGTGTGTGTGTGTGTGTGTGTGTGTGTGTGTGTGTGTGTGTGTGTGTGTGTGTGTATGTATGAAGTCCTAAGAGAGAGTGAGTGAGAGAGAGAGATAGCATCACTTATCTCAGCAGACACCAGAGTCCCTTTCGCTACCTATTGTGGTGGCTGACCTGGTCTCTGACACCTAAATCTTCCCCACACAACTTTGTCCAACAACCAAAGGACCAGAGCATTGTCATACTGCATAAGACCATCTGCCTTAGTGTGTTAATGGTGTCTTTTCACCAGAACTGTGCAGAAGCCAGTTTGTGGAAGCAGCCAAAGTACAATTATCTAAGGGAAGCACTGAAGGACTAGCCACAAATGTCACCCGGGACAATCCAGATAATTGGTTTGGACTGGTCATCGACAGAATTGGGGTTTCAGCCCATCATGTTGTCTGCAGTGCTACAGAGCAAGACGTTGTCGAACTGTACTTTACCTGCAGTGTCACCCTTCATTGTACCCTTCCCAGTCTGGTGCTCTAGGAGTACACCAAGCAATAAATTTGATTTATTACATTAAATAAATAATCATCTGATTAATCCTCAGTCCATTACATAAGGTATAGAGTTGAATCGCAAACTTCAAATGTACGTACATACTGTATGTATGAATTCACCATCTCCATGAAACACCCACTTTCCACTTCCGAGCACTTTCCTCTCACGTTATGTGTTGCAATGAAGTTTGCCTTATTCTTTGACAGATGAGACAGGCTCTGTATCAGTATTGGTGACTCCTCAAATGTTTGTAGCCACATGTTGTTGGGCGTGCGAACGTGTGTAACTGTTAGGTAAAGACAGTGTGTGTGTGTGTGTGTGTGTGTGTGTGTGTGTGTGTGTGTGTGTGTGTGTGTGTGTGTGTGTGTGTGTGTGCGTGTGTGTGTGTTGTGTTGTGTAGGTGTGTTTGGGGAGGAGCAATGCTATGTGATATTTGAGTCGGAGAATGCCGGGACCGATTTGGAGCATGCCAAGGTGGGTCATTAGCTGCAGCAGTAGCAGAGGGTGGTGTGGTGGCATCCAGTGTGTGTGTGAGTGTCACGTACGTAGTACTAGAGATAGGGGACTGTACGCATACACGCCAGCAGCCACTCGTTGTCACTGGGAGCAGAACACTCAACTGCTGCTTGTAGCCAACTCGGGTGTTTGCACATACAGTACTACAGTAGATCATACATCTTCGTCCTGAAGGAGACCAGAGCATCTGGTCGAAACGTCGGCAAGGTTTTCAACCCTGTTGTGAAGCTGGTATTAGAGAACCAACCCTTTCTCATACAGTACTGTACTGTATTGACATGTTGTACAGAAGATAGACCTGCATATGTGGTCAAATGCCCTGCGATCAGTGATTGTATGCCACGAATGTGCTGTACTGTACATGGGGGATTTATTAGTGATACAGCTCTCTTCTGTGTGTGTGTAACATGCATACCAATGAATCTGTACACAGTGTGTGTGTGTGTGTGTGTGTGTGTGTGTGTGTGTGTGTGTGTGTGTGTGTGTGTGTGTGTGTGTCACTTAGGTACATGTATGTGCTGTGTCTACTGTTCGCCTGCCACTCCTATGTATGTGCTCTTTTGCTATTCAGATCAGTAAGTCGAGTGAAGCCATCTCCATCCTTTACCAAATCTGTGGAGCACTTGCAGTGGCTGAGGAGGTGAGGTGAAGGGAAATGTACAAATATATCTGCTTCATCAGAGAGTGATGCCCGCATTGTACAGAGGTACAGACAGTGACAGGGCTGTTCTGAATGTGTTCCAGTAGTCGGCCTTCATAATTGTATGCACGTATATATGTGGTAAACACTGAACCACCTTTTAATGCTCTTTAATCTTCCCTCTTTTCATCAAACGCACACACTCATGTACCCTTCTCCACAAACCCCTTGCACTCCCCTGCACCCACACGCTCACAGACCTTGCGATTCGAGCACCGTGACCTCCACTGGGGGAATGTGCTGGTGAGCCCCACCAGTGAAGCCGAGGTTACTGTGACTCTTGACGGCACCACACACCACATCCGATCGGAAGGGCTGAAGGCCACCATCATCGATTACACCCTCTCCCGCATGGAACTAGGTGAGCTGGAGACAGTACGTTGCATGTGCCCCCACCACCTACGGGCATGCCTGTACTTGTTTCAGCTGAGGAGCTGTGAAAGCCTTGTCTCTGTGACTTTAACTGTGAGTGCTACATTGACCTCTGTCCACTGGTTACTGCCATGAGCATGCAGTGACACCTGTCCACCTTTGGGATAGTCTGAGACAGACACAATTCAAGTGGCACAATTAGAGAGGTGTCCTAATTTCAGAGGTAGTTTCGTACACATCTCTGTATAGCTGGGACTGTGGGACTGTCCTCATTAGAGAGGTGTCCTAACTCCTGAGTGTCCTTACTTCAGAGGTAGTTTGTACACATCTCTGTGTAGTTGGGACTGTGGGACTGTCCTCATTAGAGAGGTGCCCTAACTCCTGAGTGTCCTTATTTCAGAGGTAGCTTTGTACACATCTCTGTGTAGCTTGGACTGTGGGACAGTCCTCAATTGAGAGGTGTCCTTAATAAGGAGGTTACACTGTATGTATGTGTGTATGTGTATGTTTTCAATGCCCACTTTACTGTGTGTTAACCATAAGCTAGCTATGCTACTATGTATCTACGTACGTAAGAGCTACCCAGAAAATTGTTCCCCTGGGGCCTAAATGTTAACTGGGCTCCATAAACACTGTCCACTGCTCACCCCTAGCCACTGCCTTGTCCTCTGCAGAAGGCTGTGTGTCCTACAACAACCTTGCTTCTATTGAGTGGCTCTTTAGTGGAAGTGGAGACTACCAGTTTGAGGTGTATCGGTTGATGAGGGATGAGACCAAGTGAGTACCAACACCAGAGGGCACTTTTGTCAACCGGGGGGAAGGGAGGGGAGTGGAGAGGGGAGGGGAGGGAAGGGGAGAGGAGAGTGAGGAGGATGTTATTGGAAAGTAGGGGTGTGGGGAATATACTGAATGTACAGTTTGTACATTCAGTACAAACTGATGATTGTCTGCAGCTCACAAGACACAGGTCCTGTATTGTGTGTTTGACTGTGGTGTGTTTTGGGGGAAGGGAGAGAGGTAGCCTATTATGGGGAATGAGACCTCCAGTGTCAACTTGTACCTTTCTCATTTTGTGTGTGTGTGTGTGTGTGTGTGTGTGTGTGTGTGTGTGTGTGTGTGTGTGTGTGTGTGTGTCCAGGAAAGAGTGGAAAGCCTACCATCCTCGGACCAATGTCCTCTGGCTGCACTACTTGGCAAAGAAGCTCCTCACCAAGCTAAAGAGGCCGGGAGCACAGATTAAAGCCATCACACAGTCCCTCCTCACTCACAACTTGGCTAGGGAGGTGTTTGTCAACAGACTGTAACATACCCCATACAGCACAGCACGTCCACCACACATCTATTTTACACCCAACTTTGTACTGCATCAGTTGTTATATAGTGTTTATACTGTTACTATTACTGGTGTACAATACAGTAGTATACAGTGTATTCAGTATAATATAGACCAACTCCTCAATTGTACAATGATACGAGATTCTTGAGCAAGACACAACTGATAACGATAAATCATGCAATCAAATGCAGGACGTTTCGACCCGAAGGTCTTTGTCAACTGCGTACAGGAACACAGTAGACAAAGACCTTTGGGTCCAAACGTCCTGCATTTCATTGATTTATCATTATCAGTTGTGTCTTGCTCAAGAATCTCATATTGTATTATCAATGCAACTATGAGCCTCTACAATATCAATTGTAGTGCCATTGCACAAATGATCGACTTCAATCTACATTGAAATGTCTTTCACATGCACACAAAAACAGTATTATATCTATCTATTATATCTATCTATACATAGTATACAAATAGTATTAATAGTGCTCCACCTTTGAATCAGTCAATTGGGTACTTTAATCAATGCATGTGCAAACTTCACATACAGTACATAGTTTTATGTATGTATATACGTACCATAGGAACGAAAATAAATTTGGCCCAGGGACCAAATATTTCCAACTTACAGTAAATTTGATCACGGTGCACAGCTAGCTAGCCAGTTAAGTGGTCTGTGCGGTGCTCATGCAATGTAAGCAAAAGTGATGTGCCTCCTACTGTATTGTGTCACAGTGCAAAGCCTTTCAGAAGAGCAGTTCATTCACCTACGCTTCTTCTCCAGTGGTGGAGGCTGAAGTTGAAACTGTTTACCGCTGGTGTCCACCAGACCACTGCCCGTGGTAGGCTGCGCAGAATTAACTGAAGTTGTAGACGTTGCTGCCAGACCCAGTCCTCCTGCTCCTCCAAGTCCTCCTCCAAGTCCTGCTCCTCCCGCTCCTCCAAGTCCTCCACCAAGTCCTCCTCCAAGCCCCCCACCAAGTCCTCCTGCTCCTCCTGCTCCTCCAAGTCCTCCACCAAGTCCTCCTCCAAGCCCCCCACCAAGTCCTCCTGCTCCTCCCGCTCCTCCAAGTCCTCCACCAAGTCCTCCACCAAGTCCTCCAAGTCCTCCTGCTCCTCCCGCTCCTCCAAGTCCTCCACCAAGTCCTCCTCCAAGTCCTCCACCACCCCCAAGTCCTCCTGCTCCTCCCGCTCCTCCAAGTCCTCCTCCAAGTCCTCCACCAAGTCCTCCCGCTCCTCCAAGTCCTCCACCAAGTCCTCCTGCTCCTCCAAGCCCTCCACCAAGTCCCCCACCAAGTCCTCCTGCTCCTCCAAGTCCTCCACCACCCCCAAGTCCAACTTTAAGTGCTCCTGCTCCTCCTCCACCCCCAAGTACTACTGTTCCTCCTCCAAGTGCTCCTGCTCCTCCCCCAAGTACTACTGTTCCTCCTCCAAGTGCTCCTGATCCTCCCCCAAGTACTACTGTTCCTCCCACAAGTCCATCCCCAAGTTGAGTGGCACCTGACAAAGTCTGTCTGATAACTAAAGAGGAGGAAACAGAGAGAAGGCATGTATGTAGCTTGAGCATTGCAGGCTAAAACACATCAAATACTGCACATCGTCAAGCTCCTGCAGCAAGAAACACCCATCACATCCACACACCTGTGTAAAAAGTGTTATGCCCTACCCATTTCCAACGCCCCACCCACCCAGTCTTGGCTGATCTCCACCCATGGGGAGGGTGTGGCTGACTTTGAAAGGGGTGGGGCCCTTCTTCACATCATGGACATCCCCTGCGGAGGTTGCGACCAACAACACTCAAACACCTGTTCTTTAGGACAAAGCTCAAGCTGTAGCCTCAACAGATATACAGTATACTCTGTGTGTGTGTGTGTGTGTGTGTGCACGTGTGTGTGTGTGTGCGTGCGTGTGTGTGTGCGTGCGTGTGTGTGCGTGCATGCGTGCGTGTGTGTGCACGTGTGTGTGCGTGCGTGTGTGTGCGTGCGTGTGTGCGTGTGTGTGTGCGTGTGTGTGTGTGTGTGCACGTGTGTGTGTGTGTGTGTGTGTGTGTGTGTGTGTGTGTGTGTGTGCACATGTGTGCGTGCGTGTGTGTGTGCATGCGTGTGTGCGTGCGTGTGTGTGCGTGCGTGTGTGTGTGTGCGTGTGTGCGTGCGTGTGTGCATGCGTGTGTGTGTGTGTGCGTGCGTGCGTGTGTGTGTGTGCACGTGTGTGTGTGCGTGTGCATGCGTGTGTGCGTGCGTGTGTGTGTGCGTGCGTGTGTGTGCGTGCGTGTGTGTGCGTGTGTGCGTGCGTGTGTGCGTGTGTGTGTGTGTGTGCGTGTGCTGCATCCCCCAAGCTACTGGCACAGCCCCACAGAGTACACCCCTTACCCACTCACTGGCTCTTTTTCTCTTTCTGCGTTCCTCAAAGACGTCGGTGTGGTCATTGTGGTGGGTCCTGCGGTACTGGAGGTAGTCCATCCTCTTCTTCAGGACAGCCTCGTGGATAGCCTGCAGCCTCGCAGCCAAGGTGACCAGGGTCTGGTGCTGCACACGCAGCACATTCACTATCACTGCAAGGGATGGGAGGGGGAGGGGGATGGGAGGGGGAAGGGGAGGAGAGGGAAGGGAGAGGGAAGGGGAAGGGGAGGAGAGGGAAGGGAGAGGGAAGGGGAAGGGGATGGGAGGGGGAAGGGGAGGAGAGGGAAGGGAGAGGGAAGGGGAAGGGGATGGGAGGGGGAAGGGGAGGGGAGGGAGGTGTATATAGAGCAGGTGCATGAGTTGGTCATGAACTTCCCACCCCCCACAATTTCCCCTAAGTTTCACTCCCATATACTCACACCAGCACCACACCCTCACAATAGCACCCCACACCCTCACACTAGCACTCACACACCCTCACACTTGCACTCCCACACTCACACTAGCACTCACACACCCTCACACTAGCACTCCCACACCCTCATACTAGCACTCCCACACTCGCACTAGCACTCACACACCCTCACACTAGCACTCCCACACCCTCACACTAGCACTCCCACACCCTCACACTAGTATTCCCACACCCTCACACCAGCACTCCCACACCCTCACACCAGCACTCCCACACCCTCACACTAGCACTCCCACACCCTCACACTAGTATTCCCACACCCTCACACTAGCACTCCACACTCACACTAGCATTCCCACACCCTCACACTAGCACTCCCACACCCTCACACTAGCACTCCCACACCCTCACACTAGCACTCCCACACCCTCACACTAGCACTCCCACACTCACACTAGCATTCCCACACCCTCACACTAGTACTCCCACACCCTCACACTAGCATTCCCACACCCTCACACTAGCACTCCCACACCCTCACACTAGCATTCCCACACCCTCACACTAGCACTCCCACACCCTCACACTAGCACTCCCACACTCACACTAGCATTCCCACACCCTCACACTAGCACTCCCACACCCTCACACTAGCACTCCCACACCCTCACACTAGCACTCCCACTCGCACTAGCACTCCCACACCCTCACACTAGCACTCCCACACCCTCACACTAGCACTCACACACCCTCACACTAGCACTCCCACACCCTCACACTAGCACTCCCACTCGCACTAGCACTCCCACACCCTCACACTAGCACTCACACACCCTCACACTAGCACTCACACACCCTCACACTAGCACTCCCACACCCTCACAGCTGGGGTTGAGTGTCTGGTCACAGTGGCTGGACTTGAGCTGGCTCTCCAACTCATTGATCTGCCGCGAGAACTGAGCCATCTTTGTCTCAAAGGAGTCCACCTGCCATTGGAAGTACCTACAGCAAGAGAGAGGGAGGGGCAGAGGGAGGGGCAGGGGAAGGGGCAGGAGAGAGAGGGGGAAGACCAGGGTAACAGACACAGTCTTCAATGATGCATTGGCTCATGCACACACAGTAACACATCAATAGTGCATTAATGTCATTAATGTGCATACAAATGGAGTATAAGCTGACCACCAGCACCCCAGTTCCCCACTCCCCTCTACCCTCCCCCAACTCACACAGCCCCGCCCTTCACTCGTAGTGTTTGTGTACAGCACCTCACACGCTCACCTGATTGGTGCACTGTGCTCGTACTGGAGAGAGGGCGGGGTCTCGTGGGTGTGTTGTGCAATCTCTGCAAACTGCACTGTTTGAAGATTCTCCTGCTTCACCTTTGACACTGTTTGCAGCGCACGCTGAATGGCCGTGTGAACCTTGGACAGTTGCTATGGAAACATATGATGAGGTGTGGAGAGGGGGCCAACAGTTGTGGTATGTGAAGTGGAGGTGGTGATGGGTGAGATCTTAAGCCGGGTGAGTGCAGTGTGGGATGTGTGCTGTATGTACGTGTATGCCACACTACTGCAGATACAGTTATGACATTGGCAATGTACCATAGTCCTCTCTCTCTCTCTCACACACACACACACCCCACACACACCCCACACACATAGCTCCATTTACCTGTCTATAAGTGTCTGTCTCTTCCTTCACTTTCTTACTGTTCTTATCATTAAATTGCATTATCTGTTTCTGATTGTCCTTCTGTGTACGCAGAAAGGCACTGTGGGGGGGGGGGGGAATGAGGCAAGAGGGAGGGCACAACATTAAGTAGCCGAACTAGAGGGCCGTGAAAGAGCTTTACAACCATTCTCAGTTCAATCTTCTTAACAACCACACAAGAGAAGGCTTACAACACTGTACTTACCACTAAATGTACATACATAAGCCCCCCCCCCCCCCCCCCCACGTGACTGCCAGTCTTATCCCAAAGCAGTCAGGGAGGGCAGAGGGCCACAGGCAAAGACTCACACAAAACTGGTGACAAGTTGGTTCAGCTCAGGAGGCAGCTTCTGGTCCAGTACATGGACAGGTGTGGGTGGGGCTTGAGGAGAGAGCGAAGGGAAGGTTAGAGGGAGAGGTGAGCTGTGTGTGGAGTCAGGCGCTACAAAGTCACATACGTATGTAGTACTTCGGCTACCAAAGTCAATAGCAAAGTTACCAGCTCTTCCAATGAGGCTTAGCTCCTATCCCTTCTCAAGTCACATACATACTCGTCTCACATCCAACCTATCATCCCTCCTTGTCCTTCTTCCCTCTCCACCCCTCCCCTCCCACATTCTCCTCCTTTCACATTCCCCTCCCTTCCCCCTCCCCCCTCCCCTCCCCTCCCACACTCACCGGCAGCTACACTCGTGGTCACCACTGGCGCTCCACTCACACTAACACTGGTTGCCTGAGGTCCACCCAACTTCAGTCCTCCCGCCAGGCTAGAGCTGGAAGTGAGAGAGGTTGCCACGGTGACAGTACTGCTCTGAGGGATTTGTGTGGTAGTAGTGGAGGCCGTGCTAGTGAGGCCCATCACTCCACCCATCTTTAGTCCTCCCCCCAGTCCTGTGGGCAGGACGGTAGAGGTTGCAGCAGTTAGAGAAGTCGAGGTTGTCCCCAGCCCTCCTAGGCTTGGGCCTACTGTGGAGCTCTGCGCGGAGGTAGTATTGCTTCCTCCTGGATACAACGGCAGGGAACCGAGGCCTCCAATGCCTCCCACAGATTGAGTAGTCTGTCCCAAACCAAGTCCAGCCTGAGTTGTTGGTCCAGCTCCGTTCAAACGAGTTGTAAGAAGAGATTGGCCCAAAGTCAGCCCTCTTGCAGACGTCTGGCCCAGTGACAACCCTGCACCTCCGGACATCTGACCCAGTGGCAACCCTGCACCTCCAGACGTCTGACCCAGTGACAACCCTGCACCTCCAGACGTCTGGCCCAGTGGCAACCCTGCACCTCCAGACGTCTGACCCAGTGGCAACCCTGCACCTCCGGACGTCTGACTCAGTGACAACCCTGCACCTCCAGACGTCTGACCCAGTGACAACCCTGCACCTCCAGACGTCTGGCCCAGTGACAACCCTGCACCTCCAGACGTCTGACTCAGTGACAACCCTGAACCTCCAGACGTCTGACCCAGTGACAACCCTGCACCTCCAGACGTCTGGCCCAGTGACAACCCTGCACCTCCAGACATCTGACTCAGTGACAACCCTGCACCTCTAGACGTCTGGCCCAGTGACAACCCTGCACCTCCAGACGTCTGACTCAGTGACAACCCTGCACCTCCAGACATCTTGCCCAGTGACAACCCTGCACCTCCAGACGTCTGGCCCAGTGACAACCCTGCACCTCCAGACATCTGGCCCAGTGACAACCCTGCACCTCCAGACGTCTGGCCCAGTGACAGCCCTCCACTTGCAGATGCAGTTGTGCCGAGGCCCAGACCGCTCCCCAGTCCTGGCTGAGTAGTTGTCTTGCCAACAGCCCCCAGCTGCAGAGGGGCTTGCCCCTGACCTACATTGCTCATAGGACCTTGTCCAACTGACAGCCCTCCAGCTCCCAACTGACCAGCTCCAGCTCCCAACTGACTGCCTCCTGCCCCCAAATGACTGCCTCCTGCCCCCAACTGACCGGCTCCAATCCCCAACTGACTAGTTCCAGCCCCCAACTGTAGCCCTCCAGATCCCAACTGACTGCCTCCAATCCCCAACTGACTAGCTCCAGCCCCCAACTGTAGCCCTCCAGATCCCAACTGACTGCCCCCAATCCCCAACTGACCGGCTCCAGCTCCCAACTGACTAGCTCCAGCCCCCAATTGACCGCCTCCAGCCCCCAACTGCAGCCCTGTAGCCCCTAACTGGCTGCCTCCAGTCCCCAACTGACTGCCTAGCCCTCCCGACGCCTGACCAACGCCAAGGCCACCGCCCAAGCTCAGTCCGCCTCCTCCTCCTAGCCCTGATCCGGCTAGCTTCAGTCCGCTTCCACTGGTCCCTAGGGACTGGCCCAACCCGCCAGTTAAGGGTGTCTGCCCTAGCTGCAAACCACTGCCTGTATTCATCATGGAACGGCTATTCATCCACAGCAAGAAGGACCCGCGTTTTGCAATAGTTCATACGAAGCACCTTACCGTATTAATTCCACGTGCGAGTATGCGCGGGAATACGTAGCCACACAATTGTCCGTATAATTATACGACTATATATGCTAAATCTCACAGTTAGGATAGCCTACATTTCATATTGGTCAAACACAGCTTTATCTCTGTAGCCTGACTGCACTTGGTAGCCCCCATTCACAGGTCACAATGGATGCATGGATGTACGTACATCATCGTTCAACTCTCTCTTATCACACAAGACATGCATGGAGTACTGTCAGTAACACGACAGAATGACAGACACTGAGACAGACAGGCATGTTAGCATCACTTGCCCAGCTCTATCTCTCCATCAGTCAGGTAAGCTGCAGACATATTGGACAGTCTGAATGAATTAATGGGTACCTTCCACTGAATCATCAATAGAAACAGTGAGGACTCCTTTAGTGAATGAAGTGTGCTACTGTCACTACATGATGACTTGTTTACTATAAGCTAATTACAATACACAATGTATGCGCATTGTAGGCATTAATGGTCACAACTGTACAGTAGGACTCTCACCTTCATCCACATTGAGACGAGCAGACTGCACACATGATCACAAGTAGTGAGAATCAGCAGCTGTGTGGAGGAGTATACAAGTCCCATGTGCTCACATACACAAACTGCATTACATGTACAGTATAGAATGAATGTGCATATCTATGCATACGTATGTATGTTATTTAGACAGTTCAGAGACTGCAGTGTTGGAGGGAGGTTGTGTGCCATACTACTCAGTTAATGCATGTAATGAGGCCTACAACACCCTAGGGGACTATCAGTATGTATGTAATTGTTCTATTAAAAGGACAACTACACAACACAGTAAAACACAATGTCCTACAATTAGTGCCACAACAGTCTGTATGAGGTGGTAAATATGTACACTGGCATAGCTACTCTTGTAGCGAGTGTTCTTGAGCTGTTGGTGAACTATGTAGGTGTGGCCATCTGACACATGCACACGCTGCTGTTTGCTTGTGTCAGACGTCATTCAGACCCAGACATACATATACACAAATACACACATGTGTATGCACACGCACATGTGTACAGAGACACACACACACACACACACACACACACACACACACACACACACACACACACACACACACACCACACACCACACACACACACACACACACACACACACACACACACACACACACACACACACACACACACATACACACACTGCACCTCCTATCTTTACTATTAGCTGTAGTTTTCTATTTTTTCTTCTGACTTCATTGATAATTTCCTGGGAAGGATGCGATCTGGGTGATAGCTTCATCTCCAGTTCTCTCAGGTGCTTGTTGTCCGCTGCCCCCTCGAGGATAGCTGTGGCCACTTTAGTCCATTGCAATGCCCAGCACTCAATCTTCATCCTCTTTATGGACTTGTTTCCACTGACGGCAGCTTTCACTGACTTCAGACAGTCCTTATCTTCAACATCCTAGCATGTAACAGTATAGGTATACAACACAGGGGCAGTTCATTGACAAACCACTCCTAAAGTGTACACAGTAATGCATTGGTTCTACAGTACTTGTTGAACTATAGAGAATGTCCACAGTTAAGCAAAGGGGAGGGAAAATGTAGTGTGTTACAATTATACTGTACATACCGTAGAATCATACACACGGCATACACACAGAAGGCCCTGTGAGCCAACACACCACTTCTATGTATGTAGGTCATCACACGCGCACACACATTCACTGTATGCCTCACACAGAGAGCGATAGTGGGGGACTCTGCGCATGCCTCTTCCTCGGTCATTCACATCACAATGACCAGTTTGTAATGCGCACACAATGTCATGTGTACACACTGACTGGAGTCCAGGATTGGTGCAGGGAGTGCGTATAGTATTGTGTAGCCAGACAGCCATTTTGTAGACTATGCCCTCCCGAAGAATATACGTAGAAGGGTGCAGTCTACAAAATGGTGGACTGGCTATGTGAGACTACAGGGAGTATATGAGTGTAGATGTGCACGCACTTCACACCTCCTACCAGTCACACACTATTGCATCACTGATCCGAATATTGACCTTGTCGTGTAATGCCCCAGAGTGAATCACCAGCTCCTCCAGTGACTCATTCTTCCCCAGTCCTTCAACCATTAGCACTGCTAAATCCTTTGCATTTACACAGTAGGCATCTCTGAGGATCACTTTACACAAGTGTGTTCCCTTCAAGTGGTCGGCAAACCGAATCATTGCACCATCTCCTGCAAATCAGAACAGGAAGGTAGACACGTGTCACGGGATGAGGAAATGGACGCTACCTTATGTAGCCCCTACACAAGTAAAGAGACACCAAACAGTTTGAAGACACACATGCCAAGGACCTTACCAAAGTGGCAGTACTTCAATTCAACTTCCTCCAGTGACCTGCTGATACTCGTCAGCACAGTCTTGGTGAGAGAGGAACCAAGTTTCCTCATTCTTAGCTTCTTCAATGTCTTGCACTCTGACAGACCTACTTTAGCCGCTTCTAGCAGATTGTCAGATGGTGGCTACATACACACACAGTAGAGAGGGTACATATATGGCACTGTATCCACCACATTCATTTGTGAGAGGACTGAGGCAAACATATACAATGCATAGCAGGCAAAGGCTGAGTACAACTGAAAGCAGATATTGACCAATTTAGAATTGACTGCAAGCCATCAAAGTTGCAGCTACATACAAAAGTAGCCCTTAACAAGGCAGTCATAAAATGCTACAATACTGCAACTGTGACACGTAAACTCACTTTACAGAAGCTGAGACAGCATCCAAGTTCTTCCAGCTTTGTCTGAGGCAATTCCACAAGTAATTCCTCCAAAGAGGCGTTGGTGTACAAGGTAACTGTGAATACCTTTAGTGCTCTCGCCTTCATCGCAGGCATGATGTATGGCACCAGCTCATCACAGGGCACTGCACAGGAGGAGACAGCCTACCGCATTGAGCCGGGCCAAGGGTGATTGTCAATATGCTCCCAGCACTTTTAGACCGACTTAAACAGAACTGGCTGCAGCTCTATTGCACAGTACCATACACACATACAAGGAAGTGAAGCCTCAAAAGTCATGAACTCGTTGCAATTCAATGAGACAGTAAAACAGAATTCTCTGCTATGCAGACATCACCCTCAAAATGAAAACATTCAGATTTGGAGCTTGCACCATGGCCATTGGGTGCACTCTGAGCATGCTTAACGCCACAGGAGTTAGGTATAATAACTCCAGTAACTACGCAGCCAATAATCCCTCCCATGCAGTGAAATGCACACCTGTGCTGTCCATCATGTCTAGTTTTCGCATGTCCACCTTCCTCATTAGGCCCTTCACTATCCCCAAGATGGCTGAGTGGCTGCTTCCCCATCTCACTGTTACCTCTGTCAAATTGGGATGCCTCTCCACTGCATTGCTAAGAGCACTTACGACTGAAGGGTTTTCAACCTGTGAAACAATGGCAATAACCACTGGTAGTACTAAACCAACCCTCTACACTGAAAATATTGTCAAAGTGGCTGGGGGGGGAGGGGGGGAGTGTTTCACCCATTGAGTGGTGGGTAGTGATCGCCTCCCCCGGCCATCACCCAAACAAAGATGGAAGAGCCACACGCAGCTGTTTCATACGTATTGGAGCTGAGCACTGCGGTGTACTGATGGCAGTGTCAGATGACTGGCTGCCTTTGTATCCACCACAAGTGCAAGCACCACTTGTGGTGGATACAGAGCAGATAAGGGAAGGCTACAAGAAGGTCTCCACGACTGATGCTAGGTTGAAGGGGACTTCGACGATGCCATTGCCAGAGTAAACTTTGAGGAAGATAGTTTGGTAGTTATCATTGAAAATGTTACACCAAACTATGTAGCTTGCTACACTGAATTCGGTGTCAAAACACTGGGGGGCACTCACTACATCCTATTGATCACCAATCAATGATCGCTTCCACAGTCATTCAGAGAAGGGCAGGGCCGTAGCACCAAGATAAAAACCGGTCAGGCCATAGATGACGTGACGCAAACTAGGGGGGGGCATGCCCCCCAGAAACATTTTTGAAATTTAGATGTTCTGTGAGTACTTTTGAAGCAATTCTAGGCCCATCAACATTCCAATGAGTATGATAAATGTATCAAGTGCCATGTGACAGGTAATACAGTGCATTGAAATAAGAAGATAGCGCATTAAAAATCAATATCTAGTGTTTTTTGGCTGTCTCTCTGATGCTAGGCTGCACAAATCTCTCCTACCCTTGAATAGAAGACACCATCAATGCAAAGGGTGTGTAAAAATGTTTCCTTCAAAAACAGGAGGAGGGCCGGTCCATGCAAAGAGGGGGGCCAGCCGGTCCATGCAACAGGGAGGGCCGGTCCGTGCAAAACCCAGGTCATTAACATGCGCTGACTTTGAATACGTTTTCACCATCCCTACATCTGCCAACATTTTGCCACGCTTGCAGTCTTGCTATATACCATCCCCTGTTTCTCCGCCTGCATATTATAGTGCAAGTGTACATGTGAGTGTGCAATAACAAGGGTTGCCACAGGAGGCTATCCTATTGCATGCATATGCCCATTCAAGCTACGTACATGTTCCCATGTACAAATATATACCACCATGCTGCATGCATACATCCATGTACAGCGGATTTATGCAACCTTGCAACAGTTCCCATACCTGGGTATTCATTACCTAGGATATGAACAGGGTGATATATAAAAAGTGACTACAGTACCAGTCCGTATCCTAGGTAAAAACTGCCCATGGTGTGGGAACTGTTGCAAGGTTGCGTATATCCGCTGTATATGGCTGAAGTGCTACTGTGCTATCTGATTTTGCACGGCGATCGATTAACACACCATTTTACGCATCAGAAACATCAAGAAACGTCATGCGACATCCGTAAAATGGCTGCCGCCGTTAAGGTTGGTTAGAGGACTAAGTATCTGGCTATTCCTTGTTCAAACTAAGTCCTGCAACACTGTAACAAGACCACTTTGCTTTTAGAACGTTGTTTAACCTTAGGCCAGTACCCCCCTCCCAATTTGAAAGTGTGTTTAGAATGCATATCTTCATTATTTAGAATTTTTGTTCCAGCAGCAAAAACCGGTCCGGCCATGGCCGGACCGGCTGGACTGGGTGCTACAGCCCTGAAGGGGGAAAAGCTAGCCCCTTTGACTCCTTGACTTCAGTACAGTAGGCTGGTTTGGTGTAACACCACCAGTGATCACTTACAGTAAATATAGCCAAGTATCCCTCACGGTGTGATCCTATCCAACTCCTCTTCGATAGCAGTCGTGCACATTCATCGTCTACTCCAAAGAACACTGCTTACGTAGTGCATGCATTGCACCGTGCAGTCGGCAAACTCACTTTATCCTGCACGTCAGACAACTTCATGTGGTCCAGAATCAAGGCTCTCAGAGCAGGCAACTGGCCAAGCAGCTGTACCACAAATTGGTGGCTGAGAGTCAGGGCTGCAATAAGATTTGCATGAATGAATGTGACTCCATGTGTCTCACATACTCGTACAGTATTATATAAGTTACATACAGCACCATATGCCCACAATTATACTGAATACATACACTGGTGTGTAGTCCAGAAGGCAGGAAGGGTGCTTGTTAGGGCGAATGAATGGGTCTGTCACGCTGAATTCAATAGCACCTAGATTTAGCCTCTGATCGAACCGCCACACATCACTGCCAGTAATCTATGAATGGTATGGCAAAATAGTAAGCTTACTGAAGAGCAGAACTTCGTCAGTCTTTGGGGGCACAAGACCACGGCACAAAAGCACAGAGCCATTCAGGCTCAGCTTCAACTGCTTCAGTTGCTGCTGTTTCTTACAGAACTCTGACAGAGTTAGCACATCTGCATATGAACAGAAACAAACAATACAAGTTAATACAGCTGCCAATCGATGACACAAAACTGACTACTTGCCAGCAAGTTGAGGGCCATGCATGCTACATATAACACACTCATGCATGCACACACATATTAGCAACCAAGGCCGAAAGAGTGAATTGATGCATTGCAATGCACAATTGTACTGTCACATATATCATGTGTTAGACTATACAGTATGTGGGACTGCACGGCAAGCTTGAATGAAATCAGCCAATCAGCTTGCAGATGATGCAATTGGGAAGTGGAAGGCAACCAATCAGTTTGCTGGATACCAAAGTACCTGAAAAGACCAGCAGTCCTTCCAAGGCACTCAATAGGATTGTTTTGCACAATTTATGGCACTCCGTAATGCGTGATATGTAAAGCACCCGGCTTTGCCTCATGCCATAAATCACAAAAAGCACACATGCATGAAGGGACAATTAACTTAAGACACACAAACACAAGCCACCTTTACCTTTATCAGATGAGGAGCTTGAGCGCTCACAGACAATACGTGGCATCTCCATGGCAGAAAGACAGGACAGCTGATCTAACTGGCCAAGGAAATGAGCTAGGGTGCTTAGTGGAACTCCAAAGTAATCGAAGGAGTCCATCGCACCAAAACGATCAAAAGAATCAATTGCAATGAGCTCCTCTACACTTTCCTTAGAGGCCATGATGCACCATGTGACGCTTGGCAGATCTAGTCGAGCATTAACCTGCACTACGATCCTCCTAAAGGGGGACAGCAGACGAATCGCAAGTGCCTGGTTTCCACTCTCTGCAATAACACGGCAGATTTTCTCTAGTGGGGTGCCATAGCGAATCTCAGGCTTCCACAAGTCACCCACAACATCCAGCAGTAGGTTTTGGATTCCCCTGTTCTGGAGTCCTGTTATGCCACAGAATAAGGTGAACATTGTCAGGTAGCGATCAGCGGCAACAACAAACATCCCTTTCTTGTCGAACTTCAAGAGAAGCCGTTCTTTCCAGAATGAAAATTGGTCCTCAGGCGTCATTTTGGCCACTGCCAGGGCTGCCATGAACTCTTGTAAGGTTAAGTGCAGAAAATGCCAAGTGCGGGAGATGACACCAAGATGATTGCGGGATTCAATGCAGTTAAATAACCCATGTAGAGCATCGTCCACTTCAAAGTTAAGATCTGAAAACACCATTGTGTCTCTTTCTATTCCTTCCAATGCTAAACTGGTTAGTTCATCAAAGCCACGGCATAGTCGACTTAAATCCTGCAAATTACCTACCCTTTCTTCTCGCTCTGCTCTCTCCAGATTATGGTTGATTGTAAGGTAGATGAGGTTCTCAAACAGATTGTGTAAGGTGCGGGGGAGTTCAGCTGCTTCTCCACCAAGTGACACTGAGTAACAGATCAGCAGTAGCAGCAGGGGCACATAGCAGAGCCTCTTGATGCTAGGTCGAGTGGAGAGGGCTGACAGGAGCTTCTTTCCTGCTGCTGGGTTGAAGGATGAAAAGTAACCAGTGACAAAGGTATGTATTTCCTGATCTCCAAACCCAGTGATCTCTATTCTCCTGTCCACGCACGAGTAGAGGCTCTCAGCAGAAATGGGGCGAGTAGTGATGATGAAGGATGACAACGGAGCCAGACGCCCAGCCAGGACATCACGAACAATGGAACGTTTGCGCATCTGCTCTGAAACCTCATCAAACCCGTCAAAAATGAACAGGACATGCTGTCCATCATGATCAGAGATGAAGTCGGAGATTTCTTGCACAGCCTTCTGACTGGCAATTGATGTATAGATCAGATCTTCTAGGCTCAGTTTCTTGTCCTTGGGGAGATTCCTCAGGGTGACTTGGACAACAACTTTGAAATCTTGAGCAAAATCACCGACTGACCAATCGTGGCACATTCGCTGGACAAGAGTGCTCTTACCACTACCTGGCACACCCTCTATCAAGACCCTCTTCCTGGAGATCCCAGTCGGAGGGGAAAAGGAGAGAATTTTTTCATATTTGATTGCTATCTTCTTTAATGGACCTTGCTCAGCTCCTCCCCTCGCCATTTGAACGGCCACCGTCTCATCAGCCCTCCCTGTTACCGGCCTCCTTTGATATGGCTGAACTAAATTGAGCCGTACATACTGCATGGTGGAAGAGGCCAGCAGAGGGTTGTCCTGGATGCACTCTTTGGAGTAATAGCGCCCTAGCTTGGTACGAAGGGACTGTAAGAAGAAGAAAGAAGAAACAGGTTTAAAGCAACACAATAAACATGGCAGCTAATGCAAATACACACCTATAATTATAAAAACAATTAATACATATAATTAAAGCCTACTCCCTCACTGTGACAGTGTAAGTCCATTACCATTCACATTGCTGCAGGAGTACAGCAAAGTTACTGTTACCCATACATTCTATGAAATAAAATAAATTGTGCCCCTGGCTTGCAAAACCCTGGTTCTGCATGCCGCACATTCAGCGAGCAGGTTGGGACTGTAATTTGAATACATAGATGTGTATTCAATGGAACAACTAGGATTGAGACACTGCTACGTATAGCTTCAGTTTACTATTTCACTTTTGAAGGAGCTCGAGTGTTTCACCTCCTGCTTGCTAAGTACCAGGTGATATGGTCATACGTTTCAACATTAGCGAAAATAAAAGCGAAAGTGGAAGAAATTTCACACACATGGAGACATTGCTTGCAGGATAACAGTGGTGTATCTAACTAGTGCAAACCTAGCTAGCTATATGTTCTGAAACATAAGCTGCACTGCTTTCAGCAGTGGTTTGGGCCAATCTGAAGTAGTCTGGCTTGCACACACTACCCCCTACTGTTCCAGCCAGGACACCTTCCTGCTTACCCACCCAGCTACACCAGAAACAGGAAGCAGCTAGCTATAGACAAAGTAATGACAGTGCATTGAAGTTAGTTTGGGAGATTGAACCATGGGGCAGTTGGTGAGACAAGTCACACTAGTACTGTAGCTAAACAAGACATATTTACATGTACACACATTTCTCTTAGTCACACATGTACAGCCAGACACTTTACCGGAAACCAGCGACACACACATGCACATTCCCCCAATATATCATGGCTACAGTAACTAGAAGGATAAATAAGGAGATAGACCAGTAGATGCCAAGAGATGATGAACGGTATCTCTTTTCCTCGTCCGAGCATAGATCCTGCAGTTTGCATCTCAAAATCGTGCCTCTAGACCTTGCAATTGCATGTATAGGCAGTTAGCTGATTGGTGTACGTACCTTACTGCTTTCGACAATTGTTGACGCTCCCCGCATGGGTTGGCTTGCGTTCGGTGCACCTCCTTCGTATTCAGTCCCCCTGACTCCGAACAGTTCCCTCAACATCTCTCCAAGGTAATGGTAGGTAACGTATTCGGATTTGGACAGGATGCCGAGTGTGAGGTGGATGGCCATCGCCTCCTTGCGACCGAGATAGTCGAAGAATGTGCTGTTCCTCTTGACGAAATTGGGAGTCGACTTGATTTCTTCAAACTCATAAAATGTGAGGACGTTTGCCGCATACATTTTGGATAAGAGATCATCTATTGGGAAACTACATTCCAGCTTCTCTCTCAGCTGCGCTCGTCTATAGCTACATTCGGCCATGGCCTCGGTACAAGGACAGTCAGTGGCCCCGTGATGCAGACCAATGATCACAACAAGACATGCATGACTAGCTGAACTCTGAACTGTATCGTGTGGGGACTTCACCCGCATAATTGAGGCTCGCCCGCAACAAATTAAATGAATGATGAAGTTGCACGTGTTTCCTGCATGTTATTGTATGTATGCTGCACACAGACCTAGTCAGGCGTCGCATGACTAAACCTTCTCTAAATGTAGTTCAGCAATAGTTACCAGCTCTGAGTGTCACTTGCCCAGTTCTCCATCAATCAGGTATAAGCTGCAGCTAAATAGGACAGTTGAGTGAATAGGTACTTTCCACTGCATCTATAGTTGCAAATTGGGCAGACCCCATTATAGCAAATGACATGTGACATTGTCTTGATTGTCATTGACATGTGACATTGTCACTACATGCATATGATGACTTGTTTGCCTCAAGGAGCGGATACACATGGGACACACTGTATATACACAGTGCACTGCCGCTAGTATGTTCACATCACTTGCCCACCTTCCACCAGTCACAGGTATAAGCTTTAGCTGAACTGCACTATTTGAGTGAAGAGTACTTTCCACTGCATCACTACATACTGGTAGGATTTCTTTAGTAAATGTGTGACATTGTCTCTACACGATATGACATGTTTACCACAAGGAGAAGGTACACACAGGACTTTACACAATGCAGCCACTTGTGGAGACAAAGCGTTGTGGGTGTTAATGGATGACAAATGTACATAGGTATCACGTCTTCATCCACAACGGGTGGACTGCGCACATGACCACGAGTAGTGAGAATCTGCAGCTGTGTGGAGGAGTGTGCTATTCCCATGTAGTCCCATGCACATATACACACGACTGCATGCACTACATATGCATGGAACACAGTCTATGCATGGAATGAACCACCCTGACTGTGCATGCACATACATTAGTTTGAGAGGTCAACACTGAGGCCCAGGAGGGAGGTGGTGCTTCACTTCCTGAATGTTTATAATCGGCCCCACATCGATCTGCAGTGTACAAGGCAGTCTACCTCCACACACATGCATGCAGTCAAAAATACAACACCAAAACTCTTGACACAATGCATCAAGTAAAAATGATATAAAAAATCAAATCTTAAAAAACATGGACTCAACACACACATACAACATATGTACATGCACTATATGCACACAACTGGCACTATACACATATATACAATCATATGTACAGGACTGACATACAGTACACCATTTCACTGCAAGTGTTTCAAGTAATAACGTGTCCCTTGAACAGTACTGGTCCAGCAGGAGCCTGCACCAGTGTCGGCCAGCTGTAAGCGATGATCATGTCCGCTTGGCGCTCAGCGAGGTAGGAGCGTTGATGGTGGGCGGGGTCAAACACATCCTCAGAGTAGTTGAGGACGAGAGGGGGTGACTGCACACACATGTCCCAGGATATCCGAACACAGTCCTGAAAGAACGTCAAAACCTGAGGGGACTTCTTGACTTCATGCAGGCTTGGAAGTCTATGGTATTTCTCCCAAATGTGGGTTGCTACCATCTGGGGCAGGGGAGGGGCAGGGGAGGGGCAGGTAAGAGGAAGGGGCAGGGGAGGGGGAGGGGCAGGGGAAGGGGCAGGGGAGGGGGAGGGGTAGGGGAAGGGGCAGGGGAGATGAGGTTAGCACAGTAAACCAATTCAGTATAGGCAGAACACTAATGCATGGCAAATGAATTGTGTGTGTGTGCGTGCGTGCATGCGTGTGTCCTGTACCTTGACAACATTGGAGAGGTCCCTTCGATGCGAGGTCTTCCTCAAAAAGAGTGAAATGGTTGACTGTAAGTGACTAACGAAGGCAGTGTCTTGATGGTTCTGCTCAGAGACACCCAAAGCTTCCCTCCACCCTCGATGCATGCGGTTCAGCTCTTGTTGGGTCGTTCTGTAGGCAGTCTGGAGAAGGGGGAGGGGCAGGGGCGGGGCACATGATTGCAGAGGAGGGAGGAGAGGGAAGGTGGGGCCACGTTAGCCCAAGTGCCTTTGGTTACATGCGTCTGTTTACGTACCCAGCATGAGTGGGCCCAGGCTAGTAAAAACTGTTACCAAAGGCAGCTCATGAATACTATTAACCAATCCCCGAAGTTGACATTCAGCTATCTGCCAACCCCTCCCCTTCCTTCATACACATAAACAAAGCCAGACAGAGTGGACAGGAGACCACCCTCAGCAGCGGGGGCAGACAGGGAGGGAGTACAGTTGGACCAACTGAGGACTTCACAGTGGGTAGGTGTCTAGGTGAGTGTACATACACATGTATGGTGTGTGGGTGTGCGTGCGAGTCACACTCATGCAGTTATGCACACAGGAGTGTTGCCCTGGTTCCACTAAACACTCATATACTAACACAGTGTTCATATCGCCAGCCCAGTCTACATACCCACACTGTATCATGTAACAACCGACACCAACTCTACAGGCCGCTGTGCATGTACACTCAACCCCAAGCAACATGACTCCTTTCTGCACACACGCGCAACAGCTGCCAACTAAAGACCTCGCCCACCACCACCTCCACTGCACATACCACTACTGCCACCCCCCTCCATGCCTCACAAACATTCGCTAATTAGCACATACGTGGATACACCAATCACTTTCTCGCTAGCAATCCCCTTGCCCCACCCACCTGCAGAATCTCCATCAGAAACTGGTTGCCAAACTGAGTGTCTATCTGTTGCCCTTCAAGGAAGTCAAGGGCATCCATCCTGCCCTGGGAAAAGAGCTCCTCATAACGCTGGACAATCTGTGAAGGGCGGTGAGCTCCAAGAGAGATGTCTTCAAACTTGCTACTTACTTCGAGTTGCTTCTGGGCCTGTTCTGACAGTCTGTAGCAGATAGGAGGGAAGGGGAGGGGTGAAGGGGAGGGGTGAAGGGGAGGGATAAAGGGGAGGGGTGAAGGGGAGGGAGTGGATGGGAAGGGAGTGGATGGGAGGGGCAAGGGAGAGAAGAAGGGAGGAGAGAGGGGAAGGGAGGGGAAGGGGAGGCGGGAGGGAAGGGGAGAGGGGAGGGGAGGGGAGGGGAGGGGAGGAAACCATTCCATCAGTGTACTGGCACACTCAGCATCACACACTGACACCTAGAGCAATGGACAGTACCATACATTCACACACTTTTGCCATCATTCCCTAGACAGTAGGAAATAGTTGCTTAAGATACAGACAACACAACATTCTTTCAGCTGATGGCCTGTAGGCAATGATTGCCCACAGTTTGGGAAAGTTTGCAATATTCCCAGTACCGGTTCAAGCCCTCTACTGCTCTAACAATCGTCTTGGTACCATATGATGTGCAACTACACAAACACACACTACCACCAGTTTGTCTGGATGCACACACATCATTGAACATTGCACAACCATTAATTACAACTGGTACTTGTCCACTTTGTTCTTAATTTGATGTGACACTACCCACCACCAAGCAGTATATGCTTCACACTTCACACTGTGGTTAGCTCAGTGCAACACCTGACAACACTTGTGTACCACCACACTCACTCATCACTTACCACACTTAATGTACAACACTTCATACATTCAAACCCTAGTCCCACTTCTAGCCCTTGACTCTCCTCCTGCTCATTGCACAATCACAACTCTATTCTACACAAAATTGCACAACAGTAGGGGCTGGCTTGAAAGACTATGTATCCAAAGCCTATCATCACTTGACCCACACACACTGACTAACTCTTCAAGTCATGTATATACACTTCCACACACACTCAACATACGTATGTACCACAAAGCATTCTTCCCTGATCCAATGGACCACGCCTCGTCTACCCACACTGCACAACCCACCGAAGAGAGGTGCTCGTCCATCAACGCACGCCATCCCATCCAAACTTATGACATCATTGTGTGACTTCATCAACTACCAATTCACCTCCACTTCTTGTTTTCCCGGGTTTGCCTAAAGCTATCAACCCCTAGTGTACACAGCCATACACCCACACAAACAGCCCTGCCTACACGTATACCAATCAGATGAGTACACCACGGAAATGACTGCCACCACAGATACCCACTGTGTCCTTAGTGAAACCAAAGACAAAGGAGGAATGTTCACCCCTATGAGGAGGTCACTAGGCCATTTAAACTGCCACCCGTGTGTCTCAAACACTACATCTACAACCTTTGGCACCAGGCAACCCGCCATTTCACTTTCAGTGATTTCACACAAACACACACACACACAAATCAAATGCCCCATCAAAGCCGCAAAGTTTGTGCACTAACACAAAAAGTACACCAGTCTCACAAAGTTACAAATTGTGCCTGGCTTTGTTGACTTTGCGCAAAATGAAAGGAATTCTCGGAAATACACAATGCATTCATACATACAAAGTACCGAACATTCACCCCACACAGCACCCTCCCACATCACACACTTTGAGCCACACAGTATGTACACACAGCAACACCTCCCCCACACACCACACACACCCTACAATGCACACCACTCCTGCTCTCATTCACCAATGTACGTACCTGTCCATCAACTCTCTTTCCCTCTGCCTCAACTGGTATACCATATCCTGTGTCTGAGACAGTCTTGCCTCCAATTCATTCACAGATCTGCCACTTCCTCCATTGCTTGCCGCACTGGCACCGTTCTCGCACACGAGTGGCGCTGGGGATGCTGTCCAAGACCACAGCTTCTTCCTACCTCCCGGTGTCCCACTGAAAGAGGCTGCAATGTTGCCTGTAGAGTGTGCATGGGGGCCCAAGCTGTTGATTGAAGAGTGCTGTGAGGTGGGACTCACAAGGGATGTTCGCACACCAGCCAACAGTGCTCCATTGCTGGAGCCAGTAGGCTGGCTACGACACAGCAGGTTGGGGTTCGACCATGTCAGAGATGCTGGGACACCACCTGGAGATGAGAGTCGACGCTGATCTTTGGCAACATCATTCCTCACGATGGCTAGATTACCTCCGGTAGACTCAATGGATCGAATGCTTTCAGAGTAACTGGAACGTCGACGGTACATTTTGGATGGGTGGGGAGACCCAAATGGATGCTCCCGAGGAGAGAGCCCTCGACCGACAGGGTGGCCTGCGCTACTGCATCGTACGTGTGGCACCTCCACCTCACTGTCTAAAGAACTGTCATTGAAGACTCCTGAGCTAGTGTGCTTTGCTTGTATTCCACTGCTGTCTTCCTCCAAGCTGGCTGAGGCATCGGACACTTGGATATCACTGCTGTCCAGCACAACAGAGCTGTTGATCGGACGAGGAAAAGTGATTTGCAGCTCCTGTTCAATGTCCTTTAGCATGTTGATGGCGAGATCTAGCTGATGGAGGCGTGCCCGGAGGTGTGGCTCCACTGGTTCATCAGCGCTGAGGGTTGGATCGCGCATTCTCATCTGTGCAAATACCTGCAGTACAGCCTTGTCACCATTGATCTGGTCCAGGAGCAAGCTGGAGAGTTCACTGAGATTTCCTTTCCGTTTGGTGGGCTGGAGTGTGCAGAGGATGGTCTGGTTGAGGTACAGCTTCTCCTGCACTTGGGCCATGCTGGTGGAGTTGCAAGGGTAGTCCATGCAACAACCACTTTCAGGGGCATCTCCCTTTGGTGATACCTCCAAGGGGTGTAACGCCTCTTTCTCAAAGGTCTCCTGCAGCTGATGTGATGCTTCTTGGTAGTCGTGCACACTTGCATCAATCTCTTCTTTGATCTGATCCTGGATTGTCTTTGTGCTTGGATCTTGCCCCGCATTGTGATGTCGCACTAGAGAACACAGGGCAGACGAAACTTGGTCGTGAGAGTGGCACACCTTCTTCAGGACGTCTTCGTACAACATGTACACCTTCTTCAACACAAAGCGACACTGCTTGCGCTGCTCCGCCGTTCCCTCAGGATTCTGCTCGCATTCGTGCAGCACCCTTCCGATATGCAAGACCAGCGTGTCGCAAGCGGAGTAGGGGAACTGGGGGATATAGCGGTCCTCGCGTGTGTGCAGGCGACTAAGAAGAGCTTCCCACACCGGCAGGCTGTCCGGTACCATGCGATTCATGGTCAAGAATGGCATCTTCTCTAGGCATGCCGTCAGGTAGTCGTGAGGCTTCTGTCGGATCAGGTTCACGCAGTGGTCGAACTTGCGCTGCTCCAGAAACTGCTTAATCTTCATGCTCGTAACTTCATACTCCGACAGCGTCCGCACGGGGAGGGGTGGGCTGGAGGGCGCTGATCGCGAGCCGGGGTCTTGAGAATATCCGCCGGTAATCCAGTTTTCTGCACGCTGGATCAGACTACGCAATTTTTCTGCCATTCTTTGCACCGGTGCGGGAATGGTTCCAGTCAAACCTAGCACCCAATGATGCGCTTTGTGCAGGTCCTTGCTGTGGCGCTGTCCCTCCTCCTACAGCTCCCTCCGAGCTGCTGCTGCACTGGTACAAGCTTCCGCTCTTTTTGGCATCCCCGTGGATGAGTAGGAGTGCCCGGTATACGGAGCACGACTTTGGTCGTATATCTCCGTATAACACTGTGAAAATGGCCGACGGAGACACTGATCCGATCAACGCGGCCGTTTGGGTGTTTTTCGCGGGACTTGTTGCCATCATCCTCATAGTCTACCCATTTTTGAAGAGGAAAGGAAGCAATGGTGGAGGTTGGTTATTTAATTCTCGATTGACTGTCACTTGACGAGCTAAGTTATTTGTTTGTTTTGTGTTGGAAGTGATTTCACCGGCAGCTAACAACGACCTTGAGCCGACTTTGACCGACTTTGAATGTACATCCTTTGTGTTGTCGCTTACGTGTACGTATATAGAGTGCTCGTAATTTTCTTGTCTAGTTACGTACTAAGGCGCTACCCTCAAGTTAATGCACAAGCAATGTGCAAATTGCATCACTTCCTTTTTTCATTTGCCTCTGTCTGGCTTTGTGTGTGTTGTAGCTCGAAGGGAGGTTGATGCTCGAGCACCAGCAGCAGTGGCCCCCAGGGTGGGCGGGGCCAGGAGAAATCGTAATATGAGAGCACAGGCTGAGACGGCTCGTCGGCTGCAAATGCAGGCAGTGGCAGATTATTTGGATGAGGGTGAGGAGGGGGTGGGAGGGAGGGGAGGGGAGGCTAGGAAGGAGGCTGAGAGGGTAGGAGGAACCCTGTGGGGGCCTGAGTTAGAGCATGCAGGTTGGTTATGGCTCTGATTGTAGTGTGGGTCCGGTCCGTGTATGTTCAATGGGGAGAATTGGCAGTAAATGTATTGCACTCTTGGATCTGATGTCCTGAGTGTATTGTTGTATGGCTCTTGTGGTTGGGAGTTTATTCTTCACACAGTATCAAGGTGATGTGGGGGTGAGAGCTATTAGGGAGTGGTGTTGACAACACATCCTGAGGTTGACGCTGCCCCTGCTCCTAGCCGACACCACTTCTCATTATCACATGGGGGGGGGGGGGGGGGGCAGGGGGGGGTAGCCCTCAGCCAATAGTGTACTCTACATCCCACTAGTCGGTTGTCACGGTGTTTGCTCTACCATTCATTGACCACTGTTTAGGCTTTGGTGGTGGTTACAAATACTGTGTTTGTGAGCACTTTGTTGCCATGGAAACATCTACCACAGTCAAGTGCTTTCCAATGGGCAGGTGGTAGTTGAGCCATTATAATCCCCCACAGCACCAATTGCATTATTGTGTGAGTCGGTTTGTGGTGTACGCATAGTGTGTGGAACTTGATACTGCAGCCTGTGTTGGTGGGGCTCTTAGTGGACCAGACGTGCCCTGTACTGTCCATGCTGGGAATGCTATGTACAGTGTTGGAGGCGTCTTTGACTGCGTGTGTGCGGAATGCAGAGGACACTGCTCTCTGCCATTCCACCGTCTGGCGCACCTTCCACTGCTGAAGACGTGTTCCCATCTCTTGCAGAGTGCAGTGTGGTGGACATTTCACACCAGCCCACTACGACGTCTGCCGTGCCTGTCGGTCTGTGTACTTCACTATGTCACTCTTGCATCACTCACACTACATCACATGTTCATCACCAGCACCTTGTCATTGTTCACTGTACTCTCCAGCGCTGTTCAGCGTGTTCCCAGCACTGTTCAGCGTGTTCCCAGCACTGTCCAGCGCGTTCCCAGCACTGTCCAGCGCGTTCCCAGCACTGTTCAGCGTGTTCCCAGCACTGTCCAGCGCGTTCCCAGCACTGTTCTGTGTGTTCCCAGCACTGTTCAGCGCGTTCCCAGCACTGTCCAGCGCGTTCCCAGCACTGTCCAGCGCGTTCCCAGCACTGTTCAGCGCGTTCCCAGCACTGTCCAGCGCGTTCCCAGCACTGTTCTGTGTGTTCCCAGCACTGTTCTGTGTGTTCCCAGCACTGTTCAGCGCGTTCCCAGCACTGTTCAGCGTGTTCCCAGCACTGTTCAGCGTGTTCCCAGCACTGTTCAGTGTGTTCCCAGCACTGTTCAGCGTGTTCCCAGCACTGTTCAGCGTGTTCCCAGCACTGTTCGGCGTGTTCCCAGCACTGTTCGGCGTGTTCCCAGCACTGTTCGGCGTGTTCCCAGCACTGTTCGGCGTGTTCCCAGCACTGTTCGGCGTTTTCCCAGCACTGTTCGGCGTGTTCCCAGCACTGTTCAGCGTGTTCCCAGCACTGTTCAGCGTGTTCCCAGCACTGTTCGGCGTGTTCCCAGCACTGTTCAATGTGTTCCCAGCACTGTTCAGTGTGTTCCCAGCACTGTTCAGCGTGTTCCCAGCACTGTTTTGTGTGTTCCCAGCACTGTTCAGCGTGTTCCTAGCACTGTTCAATGTGTTCCCAGCACTGCTCTGTGTGTTCCCAGCACTGTTCAGTGTGTTCCCAGCACTGTTCAGCATGTTCCCAGCACTGTTCAGTGTGTTCCCAGCACTGTTCAGCGTGTTCCTAGCACTGTTCAGCGTGTTCCCAGCACTGTTCAGTGTGTTCCCAGCACTGTTCAGTGTGTTCCTAGCACTGTTCAGCGTGTTCCCAGCACTGTTCAGTGTGTTCCCAGCACTGTTCAATGTGTTCCCAGCACTGTTCAGTGTGTTCCCAGCACTGTTCAGCGTGTTCCCAGCACTGTTCTGTGTGTTCCCAGCACTGTTCAGCGTGTTCCCAGCACTGTTCTGTGTGTTCCCAGCACTGTTCTGTGTGTTCCCAGCACTGTTCTGTGTGTTCCCAGCACTGTTCTGTGTGTTCCCAGCACTGTTCAGCGTGTTCCCAGCACTGTTCAGTGTGTTCCCAGCACTGTTCTGTGTGTTCCCAGCACTGTTCAATGTGTTCCCAGCACTGTTCAGTGTGTTCCCAGCACTGTTCAGTGTATTCCCAGTGCTGTTCAGCGTGTTCCCAGCGCTATTCAATGTGTTGTGGGGAGTTGTGTATAGTATTGAAGGTGGGGTAGACTGGGAATGTTGGGCGTGATGGGAAAGGTGCGTGTGTGTGTGTACTTGTGTGTGTATTCACATTACTATGTGTGTGTGTTTGTGTGTGTTCAGACTGGAGCGATGAGGAGGGGCCGCCGGAGGAGATGATGGAACCAGATGATGATGATCAACTGCCAACTGGTAAAATTGGCACAAAGAAGATGAAAAGACTGCAAGCAAAGATTGAGAAGAAGGCACAGAGGGAGGTATGGAGCGTGCCTATTTGTTCGTTGTATCAGTTCCGTTGATTGAGTCACACTTCATTGAGTATGTACTGGAGTTACTGATCTCTCATTCTTCTCTCGTCCCCTCCCTCCCTCCCTCCCTCCCTCCCCTCCCCTTCCCTACCTCCCTCCCTCCCCTCCCCTCCCCTTACCTCCCCTCCCTCTCCTCCCCTCCCCTCCCCTCTACTCTCCACACACTGTAGCAAGAGGAAGCCTTGCGGGAAGACCGGAAGAGAAGGGAAGCTTTGAGGGAAGAAGAGCTCAAGAAGGCAGACGAGAAGCAGAAGAAGCTGGAGGAGAAACAGGTACATGAGTATGATGGGTTCAGCAGTTAGCCTGACCTGTTCTTCTAATAAGGAACCTAGCCTAGCAGGCTAGACCCTCTCCTCTCCAGGAGCTTCATCTAAGAGCCCCAATTACTTTATCTAAGAGCCCCAAATACTTTACAGTATCTAATAGACCCAAATACTTTACTGTAACTAAAAGCCCCAATTACTTTATCTAAGAGCCCAGGGTGGAGAGGGTCTAGTGCGCTAGACTAGGACTAACTTGGTCTGGTATTTCGGTCAACACTAGCAATGTGCAGCTACCAGATTAGATATCTGTCAGTCTTGATCAAATGATCTTGTTATCCCTTCAGGCTGAGGAGGCAAGGCTGGCCAAGGAGGAGCAGGAACGTCGTGAGCTTGAGGAGTACCTCAGACTGAAGGAGTTCATGGAGGTGGAGGAGGAGGGGGAGGGGGGAGGGGCCACGGAGGAGGATAGCCAGGCTCTGCTGCAGGAGTTCATTGACTACATCAAGGTGAGAAGGGAGGGGAGGAGGGAGGGGAGGAGGAAGGGGAGGAGGAAGGGAAGGGAGGGGAGGGGAGGGGAGGGAGGGGAGGAGGGAGGGAAGGGAGGGGAGGGGAGGGGAGGAGGGAGGGAGGGAGGGGAGGAGGGAGGGAAGGGAGGGGAGGGGAGGGGAGGAGGGAGGGAGGGAAGGGGAGGGAGGGGAAGGGAGGGAAGGAGAGGGAGGGAGGGGAGGAGAGGGAGGGAGGGGAGGAGAGGGAGGGAGGGGAGGAGAGGGAGGGAGGGAAGGAGCGGGGAAATGAAGCACTGCTAGCTCAATTCAGACTAGTTACCCCTGCAGCTGTGATGTGAACTTGATATGGTGGGAGTTGATCTCATGGGAAGTACTGTAATTGATCTCAGAGTGCATGGAATACGTGACCAGGGAGGGGAGGGGAGGGGAGGGGGCAGGGCACTGGCCGTGAAGGCAACACTCTCACTTCTATTGTGCAGGAGAACAAAGTGGTAGAATTGGATGACCTTGCATCTCAGTTCAACCTCAGAACGCAGGTGTGTGGTGAGGTGTGAAGTAGTGAGGGGTGAGGAGTGAGGAGTGATATGTTCTACAATAATTATTACTGTCCAGTGTGTACAGACAAGTACACTCAACTGCCCCAGAACAGACATATTCACTGATCCATAATGGTCTCTTCAACGAGGAGCTCTAGTATATACAGTAGTGCGTACAAGCAACGCACGCACTGTCGTTGTGCTGTAGATATGAAGTAGCCACTGCACAATCGTGTGTACCTTGCAGGTGTGGATAATGAAGTATGTGTTGGTGGTGTGTTGGTACTGTCTGCATGTTGATCTACCCCTAATTGGTACTACACATCCCACCCCTCAGGAGGCAATAGACCGTATCCACCAGCTCCAGGAGATGTCACGGCTGACTGGAGTCATAGACGACAGAGGCAAGTTCATCTACATCTCCCAGGAGGAGATGGAGGCAGTGGCAGGCTTCATCAAGCAGCAGGGAAGGGTCTCCATCCAGGACCTGGCCTCCGCCAGTAGTCGACTTGTGCACCTGCAGCACACTCGGAGCACTGCGGTGCACCAGTGGGCAGCTCCCTGAGACCACACCGCACGAGCACACGCTACATTGCATGTTACTAATTGTCATCGATTTTGTTTTAAATGAATGAAGCACTGGAGGGTGACGTACAGTGTCACACCACACCTCGAGAGTGATGATAATGTCACACCACACCTCGAGAGTGATGACAATGTCACACCACACTTCGAGAGTGATGACAATGTCACACCACACCTCTAGAGTGATGACAGGTGTCACGCCACACACCTCGAGAGTGATGACAAGTGTCACACCACACACCTCGAGAGTGATGACAGGTGTCACACCATGCACACCACCTGGAGGGTGTGGCAGTGTGTGGCATACAATATACTGTACAGCTGCACGGAGAAGGACATTTGCAGCAATTTTTTGCCTTAATCACAATCTTTCAATTCTCACAATTCCCTGAATATGGCTTTGGAGTAATGCACATCCACACATCCATTATATACATATAACACAAGTGGAACTATAGATATATGTACATGCAGTATAAATCAGGAGTATTGCAACAAGCTTAAGCCTATGATGCATGCTAATGCACATCCATGTGCACCTCTCCTTTAGTGAGCTATCCTAGTGAAGGGGTATGTATACAGTATAGGTATACATTTACTGGCCATTTATATCAGAGATCACTGTATAGTGGATGACAGACATGTGTTCCAATGGCAGGAAGGGGCTAGCATGCTAGTATGGAGAGTTGCATGCCAATGATTGATCCAGCAGTGAATAATATTACTGATCACATACAGCAACTGATATATAAATATTTGTCCCGTGTGTGCTGCTCTGGGAGTGAGTCAAGAGATTCGCTTGCAATGCTCCTCCCAAAAGTCCTCCCTCTTCAGGAGTTGGGTGATTTGCTTCAGTGTCTGCTCGTCAATGTCCGTCTCCTCCCTCCCCAGCAACTCTATCACCTGCAGTACACAGTACACAGAACACAGAACACAGAACACAGTACACAGTACACAGAACACAGTAGGTACAGTGTGTAGACATTCAACAAGCTCCTGTTACAGCCGATATCAGAATGGTCGGCCAAAAGGCAAATGACAAGCGGCAAATGGTGAGATGCCATAGCAACTGGCAATACTGGGGAACAGAAGTGGTGCAGTGGCAAGCAGTACAACTTATAGTGATGTCACGCCATTTGGCCATTCTGCGATTTGACAGTTTGGCCAACCATTCTGAAATCGGCTGTGTCACTCTTGTACTAGGTACGTACGTACAACCACACACCAGTGGCATACAATCCAGTCTCCAGACTATCTCAGTGAAAGGACTGCCACTTCAACAAATACCATCACTTGTGAATTGTGTGAGTGCAAGACAGGAGCAGTTCCAATACTAGCAGTGCGTATCACATCTCCAAATGCCACAGCAGTGTACAACACATACCAGCAAGCGAATCCGCCACTTCTAAGGGGCCAAGGTATGCAAAGAATGCGCAATACTTGTGAAGTATGTAGGAGAATCAATGGCACATCCTTGACTCCACCAACCCACACCATTCTCTTGCAATGTGCTCCGCTCACTTCCCCCATCCAACCCCCTTCATGCCTTTCCACCCGATACCATTCTCCTCCACCCCCCCTGCTGCCACTCCCTCCCTCCCCCACACCCTCCCCCACACCTCTGTTAGATCCTCCAGACTGATGACTCCGTCGTGGTCCTCGTCAAGTACCGACAAGATGCGGAGAATTTTTGACTCCTGTGAAGTGCCCTCCAAAGCAGTTAAGGCTCGGCACAGATCTGACGTTGCTACAGTGACATCATCCCTAAGGAAGAGAGTGGTCACATGAAGGTCACATGACAGGTCACATGGAGTCATGTGACTCACTTCTTATCGCCCATGGGCACGGTGACCTGCTCACTCCCTGATAGGTATTGTGCACCGAGCGCATGCAAGGTGCGGTCCACCTGGCTGATGAGGGATTCTACCCGTTTGCTAAGGGCAGCAGCAGGTCCGGACACCTGCAGCCCCTCCCCCTCCACGCCCGCCACTTCTCGCTGGAGGTCTTCCACATCCTAAATGAAGCATGGAGACAAGCAGGGAAGGCAAGTGAGGTGAGGAATACATGAGTGATGTCCAGTGTGGAAATCAAAGGGGTCAAAGGGGTTGAAAGATTAAAAAATAAAACCAACCCTAACCCTAGCTCTAAAGGTGAAGGGTTAAAGTTTTTCTTGGTATCACTCTGGTTCTGGTGCAAAATTGGGATGGTTGGTGTCCGTGTCCACACTGGACATGTATAGAATACACACCACACCACACTACACTACACTACACTACACTACACTACACCACACTACACCACACCACACTACACTACACCACACCACACTACACTACACTACACTACACTACACCACACCACACCTCACTACACTACACTACACCACACTACACTACACCACACTACACTACACCACACTACACCACACCACACTACACCACACCACACCTCACTACACTACACCACACCACACCTCACTACACTACACTACACTACACCACACCACACCTCACTACACTACACTACACTACACCACACCACACCTCACTACACTACACTACACTACACCACACTACACTACACCACACTACACTACACCACACTACACCACACCACACTACACTACACAAGGAATACAACAGTCCCCTCTCATTGCCTAACCTCATCATACTCCTTCTTCTCTTCAATGAGTTCCTTGAGGCTCTCCACGTCTTCTTGCAGTGTGTCCTTCTTCAGTGACTCAACAGCCTTTGACAAGTCCTTGAACATAGCACGAGGGATGGTGTCGTCCTGTTCAGCTGCAAATTTGTCCTGTAGGTCACATGGGAGTCACATGGGGGTCACATGGGGGTCACACGAAATGAGGTGCACTGCTCACGTAGGGTCATATGACATAAATAAACTGGTCACATTATAGTCACATGACCACAGCACAACCCACTCACTTGCAGAATCTCCTCCGCAGCTCTCGCCTCTGCTTCCTTCTTCTGCAACGAATCACAACCACACAAACTTCAAGTACCACACACAAACGCATACACCTCCCTGCGTATGACCTCTCCCTCCCGCACTCACAGCCTTCTCTTTCTCCTCCATTTCAGACACCTCTGCGTGTTCCTCTTGAATGAGTTGTTCCTGCTGCATCAAGACCTTAGTGCGAGCTCGGTTGTCAACATCCTCACCACTGGCAGCAGCAACCTGTATACCTGCTTCGTCCACCTGTAAGAGGATAGGGGAGGTGTGCGTGTGAGTGCATTTGTGTGAGTGTGCATGCGTGTGTGCGCTCATGTGTGTGTGTGTGTGTGCGAGTGTGCGTGTGTGCATGCGCAAGCGTGTGTGTGTGTATGTGTGTGCACGTGTGTGTGTGCACGTGTGTGCATGCGCAAGCGTGTGTGTGTGTGTGTGTGTGTGTGTGTGTGTGTGTGTGTGTGTGTGTGTGTGTGTGTGTGTGTGTGTGTGTGTGTGCATTATCAAATAGCAAAAAGCCACTCCTGGAGAACTGCTCCACAGCAGTACAGCAGTACCGCCACAAGAAGTGCCTGTGTTGTAGCTCACAATGTTCTCAGGCAGTGCTGAGATGGTAGCCTTCAGGGCCTCCTCGTCTGGTATGTTCTCTGACATGTACAGGGCTCTTGAAAGGAGGAGGAGAGAAGCGGGCACTTGCTTGGTCAGGTGGAGGTCCAGCCACTGAGTAGGGTGCCAGGGGCAGTGTGTGCGGCAGGGAAGGAGGGAGAGGGGTGGACAATGTCTACGTACATAATGAGCTACGTATACTGTAGAAGTAAACACACTCCCACACACATACACACTCACACCCACACATGCATACACACTCACACACCCACACACCCACACCCACACCCACCCACACACACTCACACACCTGCTGAAGTTGTGCTCTGAGTCGCTGTGGAGGTAGCCCAAGGGCCCTCATCCCTCTCGCCTGGCAGGCACCCTGCAACTCTGCATCACTAAGTGAGTCCACTCCTTCATCCATTATCAGCTGAGGAGAGACGACATCCCAATGAAGTGTGTTAGCATCATCATACACACAAACACACACACATGCACACACACACACACACACACACACACACACACACACACACACACACACACACACACACACACACACACACACACACACACACACACATGCACACACACACACACACACACACACACACACACAAACACACACAAACACACACAAACACACACACACGCACACACACACACACCAGTACTCACACGATCATCTGCCTCAAGCTGCCGAAGCTTCAAGCGCAGCTGGAACCGAAGGAAGTTGTTGGTTCCAATTGGTTTGAGGAGTAGAAGCTTACAAAGTGCAACCAACTGTGGTCGTGACAGATTGTCCAGTGTTAACTGATCCTCAAACAATTTTGAGAAGGAAAGAATGTCCTCTGTGCTTGCTTGCTCACCGCTAGTGCGGATCTGAAGAGGGAGAGGAGGGGAGGGGGAGGGAGAGGGGAAGGAAAGGAAGCAATGAATGATGTGTTTGGATAACTTGTGAAGTCAAAGGCAAGTGTATGAGAGCATGTGCTATGTTGATGTGGGCCCACCTGTTCAAAGAACTCTGCAAAGTCTCTTACAGCATCTCCCTTCTTCTTTGAGGAGCTCTTCAATGCCATCTCCTCAATAGTGTCCTGTAAGAACTGAGCCATTTGCAGCTTCACCTTCAGTTCGCTCTTCTTCCTTGCATCCTGCGTCAGTGAGGGAGAGGGGAGGGGAGGAGGAGGGGAGGGAAGGGGAGGGGAGGAAGTGAGGGGAGGGGAGGGGAGGGGAGGAGGAGGGGAGGGAGAGGGGAGGGGAGGAGGAGGGGAGGGGAGGGGAGGGGAGGCGGAGGGGAGGAGGAAGAGATGGGAGGGGAGGGAAGGGGAGGGGTTGCATCCTGCAAATATATGCATTTACATTAACTATTGTCTACACATATGTTGCTGACCACACCTTCACAGAATGACAGGGTCTTACCTTTGATGAGGAGCTCTGGAATGTACTGGGCAACATGTTAGGGAAGAAGTAGAGGTAGACGGGGAGCAGGACCTCCATGAAGGGGACGATTACAAATACTGAGAATGGGACCAGTCGAAATATGTCCGCCACTGTGCGGCGAAACTGAAATTGAAATGGGAATGGGGATATGTTGAATGGAAGCTGGAATAGAAACCCAACACTAGAAGAAAAATCATCTTAAATAGAGTCACACTATACGTAACTGGCCTTCATTAAATACAGTGTGCACCATCACATGCACACACACACACGCACACGCACACACACACACGAGACATAGTATGAAAGCTGTGCTGTGGCTGATTTATTGTGGACACACCTGTTTCTGTTCTCGTCTTGTAAGGGTTTTCCCTCTCATTGTCTTGCGCAACAGTCTCCACGAAATCTTAACATCAAGCCAGAACAATTTAAAGCCAGTGATTGTGTGAAGAGTGGCATCTTTGATCCTCGTCAGGAGGGAGGGCTTGGGCGGGGCAGCAACGGCTTTCTCCTACACAACAGAAGAAGATAGACGTTTGGCATACATGAAAAGCGAGTGGTTAGTGTGTGACGCTGACACATAAGGACAGTAGCATATACTGGCCACCACAAGTAAGAAGCATGATCTCTCATTCCTAGAACACAGTGGAACCTTCTCAAAACACACACTGTGAGTTTGAGACACCTCTAATGAGTACAGCACCTAATGTCCAAGGAAACCATGTACGGTTTAATGTTCGCAGAATCATTCATCATAGAAAAAATAAATTTCATGCCTTACACATCTAGATGAGGAAAGATGAGGCAAGATGAGGCAAGAGGGGGCAACCATTTGCAAAATACAAATGCAAATTACCCTTCCAAATGGTACTTGCAATGTATTCATACAACGTTAATTAGAGGATACACAGTAGACAGAATGTCTGGACAGTTCGGCTGAGATATGCACAACACTGCCTCAGGACATGACAGATGGTAGCAAGCTCACTGGAGAAGGTACTTTCCCCTTCTTTTCCCTGATGGTGTCCACTGCTTTCTCCACCACTGACTTGACCTTTGCCACCTCTTCTAACCGAGGGGGCGTGGTATGTAGGTGACACACCCACAACACTGCATGTGGTGGGTGTGTCTGTATAGCAGCTGCGCTCCAAGCAGGATAGAGGAGGGAGGGGTTGAGGGGCCTTCTGGTGGTGTGGCCGCAGGGGGGCGAAGGGAGGTGTGGCAAGGAGGAACATGAGGAGATTGAGGAGTAGCGGAAGCACAGGGTCCTGTAAGGGAGTCAGAACAGGTGAACCAGGGATGAGTGTTGTGTAAGCGAGTAACAGCTAGCTTGGCCCAAATGGAACATGCTAGTATTGTCCTTGTTGCAACACATGCACACACACGCACGCACACACACACACGCGCGCACACACACCTCACGCACGCACACACACACACACACACACACACACACACACACACACACACACACGCACACACAGTATGCTGGCCAATGACCACCACTGTGTTAATACAATAGTCAAGATGAATGACACGAGGAAAGACAGAGTTTACTGGTGAATGCGATGACCTGTCCATTAATTAACCACTACCACACACACCATAATACACACACACACACACACAGTATAACCTGTACAAAATGCAAAATGATATGAGCTATGAGCAATTATATGTAACATTCAGAATAGTATGTGTGTGTGTGTGTGTGTGTGTGTGTGTGTGTGTGTGTGTGTGTGTGTGTGTGTGTGTGTGTGTGTGTGTGTGTGTGTGTGTGTGTGTGTGTGTGAATGAGGTCTCAAAGCAGCACTGCAGATGTCCAGTCTCATCATTCGACATATGCACTCATGGCAGTGTAGTCTATCGGGACCAGGCCCTTTACAGCGCCTTACTGGTGCTATTTACCACGGTTTTTAGGTCGGTATTTACCATGCCACGGTCCTTGTCTCTGTACATATTTACATTACAGCATCTGCTTTATATTCTAGTAAAATGTTAGAACATCTTATATTGCAGGCAGTGCGCATGTGTGCCTGGTTGGAATTATTGATTATTTCTGTTGCCTTACTGGCGCGTTAGAGGAAGCGGTGGAAAGGGGCTGCCACCGTGAGAGGTACTAGAATATACGCAGCAATGAATGCTGGCCGTAGCAAGCATCTTGTAGGAATAAACTCAGTACAAGTTAAAATGCAACGCACTGGAGCGTCGTACAATACTCACGTTCTGTAAATAGGGGTACAAGGCCGCAGGCTTCCGAGCAATGCCCTGCATCCATGCATTCTCGAGGCAGCCATTTTAGTGTCGAAGTCGTTCTGTGTGCGTTCCTTCACGTTATGGAGAAATATGTCTTCGGGTAAGGTGGACCTGAAGGTGGTGCTGTTGGGCAAGGAGTATGGGGGGAAGACGAGTTTAGTGGAGAGGTACATCCACGGAAAGTTTAATGAAACTGCCCCGTATCAAGCTGTAAGTTCATCTTGTGATTATCACATTCTCGTGCGATTCTTCATGGATTGCCATGACCTGTCTCGCTTTCTTTTATAGACTATTGGTGCGGCCTTTGGCGCGCGAAGAGTAGCGGTCGACGGGCAGACGGTGACTCTTGGCATTTGGGTGAGTGAGATGGTGCAGTGTTAGCTCTGTTTGACTGCCCAGTGAGTCGGGTCCCATTGCGACCGGCTGTTCTATTCAGCAGTCATCTGTTGAATTTAATTAGTGAGAGGTCGTTTGTTCGCTGCAGGACACAGCTGGGTCTGAGAGATATGAGAGCATGAGCAGGATCTACTACCGTGGAGCCCGGGCGGCCATTGTGTGCTATGGTGAGTGTGTAGTGGTGTGAGGGGAGGTGATGTGTGCAGTGGTGTGGGGGAGGTGATGCGTGCAGTGGAGTGGGGGGAGGTGATGTGTGCAGTGGAGTGGGGGAGGTGATGTGTGCAGTGGAGTGGGGGAGGTGATGTGTGCAGTGGTGTGGGGGAGGTGATGTGTGCAGTGGAGTGGGGGGAGGTGATGTGTGCAGTGGAGTGGGGGAGGTGATGTGTGCAGTGGAGTGGGGGGAGGTGATGTGTACTGGAGTGGGGGAGGTGATGTGTGCAGTGGAGTGGGGGAGGTGATGTGTGCAGTGGAGTGGGGGAGGTGATGCGTGCAGTGGTGTGGGGGGAGGTGATGTGTGCAGTGGAGTGGGGGGAGGTGATGTGTGCAGTGGAGTGGGGGAGGTGATGCGTGCAGTGGTGTGGGGGGAGGTGATGTGTGCAGTGGAGTGGGGGGAGGTGATGTGTGCAGTGGAGTGGGGGAGGTGATGTGTGCAGTGGTGTGGGGGAGGTGATGTGTACTGGAGTGGGGGAGGTGATGTGTGCAGTGGAGTGGGGGAGGTGATGTGTGCAGTGGAGTGGGGGAGGTGATGCGTGCAGTGGTGTGGGGGGAGGTGATGTGTGCAGTGGAGTGGGGGAGGTGATGTGTGCAGTGGTGTGGGGGGAGGTGATGTGCAGTGGGGTGGGGGGAGGTGATGTGCAGTGGGGTGGGGGGAGGTGATGTGCAGTGGGGTGGGGGGAGGTGATGTGCAGTGGGGTGGGGGGAGGTGATGTGCAGTGGAGTGGGGGAGGTGATGTGTGCAGTGGAGTGGGGGAGGTGATGCGTGCAGTGGAGTGGGGGAGGTGATGCGTGCAGTGGAGTGGGGGAGGTGATGCGTGCAGTGGTGTGACAGGAGATGACTTGTAAAGAGATAGTGGGACAACCCTTGTGTGTGTGTGTGTGTGTGTTTGTGTGTGTGGTCTTGTGTGTGTGTGTGTGTGTGTGTGTGTGTGTGTGTGTGTGTGTGTGTGTGTGTGTGTGTGTGTGTTTGTGTGTGTGCATGTGTGTTTGTGTGTGTGTTCTCGCTTACACATATGTGTGTGTGGTCTTGTGTATGTTTGTGTGTGTGTGTGTGTGTACTGACCTTCCTTCTGCACTCTAGACCTCACCGACACGTCAAGCTTTGAGCGTGCCAAGTTCTGGGTGAATGAGCTTAAGACCAGCGAGGAGGACTGCACGGTGTACCTGTGTGGCACTAAGTATGACCTGGTGGCCGACAACAAGTCAGCGCGCAAAGTGGACCGCCATGTGGTGGAGGCCTATAGAGACGAGATCGGGGCCAAGGACATTATTGAGACCTCTGCCAAGACTGGGCACAACATCGGTGGGTGGGTGGGTACCTGTGTGTGTGTGTGTGTGTGTGTGTGTGTGCGTGCGTGCGTGCATGCATGGGTGTGTGTGTGTGTGTGTGTGTGTGTGTGTGTGTGAGTGTGTGTGTGTGTGTGTGTGTGTCCTGTTACTTATTACACTATGCCTTCACAGAGTCAAAATAAGGTTTAATGGATATGCCGTCAAAAGTTGTAGCTCTCTGGGTTTCGATTGACCATATGAACACACACCTAAGGTCCTAAGGAGACATACAGAAATTAACTTATGCAATGTTTTGATCACTGTGTTCGCAGCTTGATTTGTTTTTCAATGTGTGAGGTCCAGATTGGCTCATAACTGTAAGTCATTCAGTGGTACAGTCAATTTCAGAATGGTTGGTCAAATTGCAAATGGTAAAGGGCAAATAGCATAACACTTTGATGTCTATCGCGGCATTTTAGTCTCGTGCACCACTCTGGACAACCACATTAGGTGTCACACTTTGACGTCATGCTATTTGCCATTGCCATTTTGCCAACCATTCTGAGGTAGGCCTTACCAATTGGCTCATCTAACCAATGATAATAATCTATCCAATGAACTGACACTGACATCAAATGTATGTATTTATGTACTCATCTCATTTTTCTGTTTGTTTGTTTTCTTACTTATCACGGACAGTATGCATGTGTGCCCAAAATGTACCTGTCTATTGTCTTTCATTGATACGTATTCCTATAGCAATGGTTACTATGGTAATACCTGTACGTATGAGTCTTGTGTATAGTGAGTTGAGTGTAGTAATAGTTTCATGTATGACCTCTGTGTGGACTTGTCACTGAGATGTTAGTCATGTTGCCATAGCAACTAATGTTGTTTGCTTGTTTTTTTGTTTAGAGGAACTGTTTATGCGGATTGCATCTGATTTTGTGAGTGCTGTGAAAAGGGAAACAATGAAACCGGGTAAGACCCTCTCGTTATGTGGTGTGTGCAGTTTGTATACAAGTGAATGCACTGTATAGTACACTAAGTGTGAATTGAAGTGTATGGCTAAATAAGTGTCCCAGTCATTCCGAGTAAGCCCCTTTCATTACTAGCAAGTCCCAGTCATTCCAAGTAAGCCCCTTTCATTACTAGTAAGTCCCTGTCATTCCGAGTAAGCCCCTTTCATTACTAGCAAGTCACTGTCATTCTGAGTAAGCCCCTTTCATTACTAGTAAGTCCCTGTCATTCCAAGTAAGCCCCTTTCATTACTAGTAAGTCCCTGTCATTCCGAGTAAGCCCCTTTCATTACTAGTAAGTCCCTGTCATTCCAAGTAAGCCCCTTTCATTACTAGCAAGTCACTGTCTTTTCGAGTAAGCCCCTTTCATTACTAGCAAGTCCCAGTCATTCCAAGTAAGCCCCTTTCATTACTAGTAAGTCCCTGTCATTCCAAGTAAGCCCCTTTCATTACTAGTAAGTCACTGTCTTTTCGAGTAAGCCCCTTTCATTACTAGCAAGTCCCAGTCATTCTAAGTAAGCCCCTTTCATTACTAGTAAGTCACTGTCTTTTCGAGTAAGCCCCTTTCATTATGAGCAAGTCACTGTCATTCCGAGTAAGCCCCTTTCATTATGAGCAAGTCACTGTCATTCCGAGTAAGCCCCTGTCATTACTAGCAAGCCCTTTCATTCCGAGTAAGCCCCTGTCATTACTAGCAAGTCACTGTCATTCCGAGTAAACCTTAGCATCCTGATTAAGTCCCTATTGTTCAGAGCAAGCCCCAACCATCCTCCCCTCCCCCTCCCTCCCCTCTCCTCCCCTCCCCCTCCCCCCTCCAGATGAGGACAAAGTCCAGCTAAGCATGCAAGCTCCCTCTTCACACAGGAAGAAACAAGGCTGCGGATGCAGCAACTGATTGGAACATCAATTTGAATGCCTTTGTACTGCCCCGCCCCCACCTGGTGTGTGGGTGTGGCTCCACTCATAGAGTAGTGTACTGTCCTTTCAATTAGATCTGTGACACACCTATCACGCTCCCATGCTCACTGTATGCACTTTATACTATAGCAACATGTAGTATAACATACTAATGTATTTCTGCATGTGTACTGTAGCAATCTGACCTCTGTACTTTTGGATGTTTTGAAAGTTGTGATTTGTGTATGTGTGTGCAATGTGAGCGCATGATATCCACACACATACACCACACACGTGCACGCAACACACACACACACACCACGCACATGTGCACGCATCACACACACACACCACGCACCACACACGCACACACCCCCCACACAAATGCAGCAAGCAACGAAGACTGCATGCTCGCTACATTACTGAGCCCTTGCCCCCTCCGGGCAAGCTTCCCCTTCGACTGGAGTGTACAATGCAATGCATTCACTATAGTGGTTTACATATGTATGTACAAGTGGTTGTGTGCACAGGTATGTGTATACTGTTGTGTTGAATAAATTACAGTACATAGTGTAGTACAAAAACAAGGCAATGGTAGTCAATAATAATTGTCATACAACAAACACACAGTGGAGTGTGAGTGTACACAGAGAGACGGGCAGAGTGTGTGTGAGAGAGACAATACTACCATCTTGTTACACTGTCCCACTTGCTGATGGTGGGAGGGGTGAGGAGAGAAGGAGAGAAGCATAGTGAGTGCATACTAGCCTTCTGTGCTGCGCACGCACGCACACACACACACACACACACACACACACACACACACACACACACACATCACATTTATACAGTATGGGTTGCATTTGGTCAGCATGTGTATATGTCTCACCAGCTTTGGAAGCCGCCTGAATGATCTGTTCTAAACAACTGCCAAACTCTTGCAGAATAGCCTTCTCCAGCTCAAGTTCATCTTGTCCATTCTACATCACACACAGCAACACATATCACATACACACCCACCCACACACACACACACACACAAGAACACTCGCAAAGGCAAAAAATGGATCCTCTGGGGGCCTTCAGTGTACGTAAGCACTCTTTGCAGTCAGTCCCTGCTCCACAAAAGGCCTACCTCCCCCTCTAGCACAGTATGTACAGCCATCTCACTCGGTTGGACTCACCCGCTCGCCCTCTGCAGTCAGTTGGAGAAGGCACAGGACACAAGCCTCAGCCACTGATTTGTTCACAAATGCCAATGGGAGTCTAGCAGGAAGGGGGAGGGAGGAGGAGAGGGAGGAGGAGGGGAAGGAGGAGGAGGCGAGGGAGGAGGAGGGGAGGGGGAGGAGGGGAGGGAGGAGGAGGCAAGGGGGAGGAGGGGAGGGGGGCAAACAGTTAATAACACTTCCATGGTCAAGTTCTGGACTACGGCCTCTCTTAGTGCAGTAGACTCACTTTCTCCCATAACCCATTCTGGTGACAGGTCTGATTGTACTCTGCTCCAGGTCGTCAAGGAGATGGCTGCCATGGGAACGCTGTTGGTATGGCCGGGTCTCTACAGACACACACTCAGCACAGTCAAACACCTCACAGACACCCCACCCCCTCCACTCCACACTGGTCACGCCCACCTGCAGCGTCAGCCAACTGCAGCAAGCTCTTCATCTCACTGTCCGGGCGGTTCTTGCAGTCCACACACTTACAGAGGATGGAGCACGGGATCTTGGCCTCATAGCACTCACAGTAGTTCTTGAGGCAGCCAGAGCGCTTGCAATGACAGCCTGTTGGAATGGTGATAGCAACACTCACAGCAGGCATTTTAATTATGCACTGCCCCACCCCCATGCACCGCCCTGCCTCCATGCACTGCCCCGCCTCCATGCACTGCCCCACCCCTCACCTTTGATATGTTTTCTCTCAGTGTCACCAAGTTTGTGTTTGGCTACTTTTGGATGAAATGCCAGTGGGTTGCGTTCCAGTGTAGACTGCACCACAGACACAAACACACACAGTCAGGCACATGCACGTACGTATCCCCACACACCTCCCCCCTTCCCCTCCCCCTCCCCCCTCCCCTACCTTGATGGCGGCCGCCCTGGCAACCTCATGCTGCATGTTGTTATAACAGTTGCTACAGTTGCAGGTCTCCCTACAGAACTCTCCATTGGCAAAACAGTCACAGTACCTAGCACACATGAGGAGAGGGAGGTGTGTGTGTGTGTGTGTGTGTGTGTGTGTGTGCGCGCGCGCGTGTGTGTGTTTGTGTGTGTGTGTATATGTTTCAGCCCTTACAGTTTGAGACACTTTGATGCTTTGCAGTTACAAGGCCGCCTTGGTTTGCTGTGCAGTGGTGCCACAGCCATGCTAGGTCTAACCTCCGGCATGGACAAACTGAGCAACACAGACAAAAGGAAGGGAGGGGAATGGAGAGAGAAGTAGGCTAGAGAGCGAGGTTTGCATGCCATCGTGAACAAGCGAATTGCCCAGTGATTGATGGATTGACAGAAATGTTGAATGTACAGTAAACGAGACACAGTAAGAGTGTGGTAAAGGCAGGAGGCGGGGTAGCGTTGGCAGCACACAGTGTGTGTGTACAGACATGCGTTTCCATTTACAAGTGTATGTGCATTGCTGTACTGAGGGGTCTCACCTGGTCTGGGGTTTAACCCCTTTGCATGTGGTCCCCTGCACTTGTAACTGGTGGGCGGAGTCATGGGAAGAGGAGGAGGAGGAGGGGTGTCGTGGAGTGAGGACAGACTGTATCTGGGGAGGGAGGGTGAAGTTACTTGGCAGGAGAGAGGACTAGGGGGAAGGGGGAGAGGAAAAAGGAGGGGAGGGGAGAAGGAGGAGGGGGAGGAGAGGGGAGGGGAGGGGAAACAATTGCATGCAAAAGCAACCACACTATAATACTGCAAACACCCTCCCCTCCCCCTCCCGCCTATCCCCCCTTACCCAAGGGATGGAAGTAGCTGGTTTAGGAAGGAGCAGTTTAGTGGTTCTCTGTTGACGGATAGGGGACAGTTTGAGCTTTGAGAGGCGCTGAGCAGATACTGGTCGTGTTAGGGGCTGGGGCTGGGGCTGAGAGGTTGACGGCTGGTCAACAGTGCCATCAGGAGGGGCTGGCAACAGGGAGAACAGCACTCAGCAGCATGCAACAATGCAGACCAACCATACACACACCTTCCTACAAACACCACATGCCCACACACCATACACACTCCACACACACACACACACATACACGTACACACACCAGTGCTGTATCTAAAAAATTCCTCAAGGTGGGGCAAAATTTAGGTTCCAAGAATTTATATGGGACAACACAAGAAGTAAGAGGCAAAATCTTCGAAGGGGGGCGAGATTACAGTAAGGGGTGACCCCCCCCTAAATGCATCCCTGCACACACACACACACACGCGCGCGCACACACACAAGCGCACACAGACATGCGCGTGCGCACACACACACACCCACACACACACACACCTGCCTCACTAACTCCACCACTGTCGACATCCTTAGACTGTTCTAGGGGAAGTCCCAGCATTTTGAATAACTGGGGGTGCAGTGAACTGGACACAGAGGTGCTAGAACCCATACTGGCTCCACTCAGAGGAACTGGGAATGGGAACTGGTCACTAAGAGTAGTTGAGGGGAGGGCATACTCATCAATGGAAGGGGGAGTGGCTATATTGCCTGGGGGTGGGGCCAGGGAGGAGGGTCCTGGAGAAAAGTGGGAGGGCACCAGATAACAAACAACAAACAAGCACAATAAACAATAATATTTGCAGCAGATCCAACACAAGCACAGTTACATTATGACATGTCAGCCATTTGATTGAATGAGATGTTCCTCCCACTCCCCTCCCCCCTCCCCTTCCCCTCCATTCCCCCCTCCCCTCCCCTCCTCTCCCCCTCCCCTCCCCTCCCCTCCCCTCCCCCCTCCCCCTCCCTTCCCCCTCTCCTCTCCTCCCCTCCCCTCCCCTTCCCACCACCTCAACACAGTGAATGAACAAGACTGTTCTGAAAGAACTAACTGTGCACCATTTACAGGTTGAGGAAGACATACATTGCTAAACACAATTCATTTAAAAGCAAGCATTTAAATCCACAGTATTCGCCAATCCTCTTCAGTGAATCCATACAGAAAGTATGGGAATTAGTAAAAGTTACACCCTAATAAATTATCAAAGACATGATAATCTCATTCGATAACTCATTCCTGTGATGTGGACGTATGGAAGCTTCCAACACCCACCCACACCAAATCTCCCATCCACACCCTAACCACAATGCCTGTTCCAGACCCTCATACCCACACAACCACATTCACTACACGTCTACACGTATACGTACGTCCCGCCCCTAGTCACGCCTTCAGCAATGCCCCTGGCTCACCTGCCGGTCGCACCATTAACATCTTGCTTGTCAGAGTGGGGGCCTTCCCTACCGAGGAGATACCTCTAGCTGGCAGCACCGTTGCCATGACAACGGACGGGGA
>OZ025877.1:950000-965000 GCA_964019415.1 Ianthella basta | reverse complement strand
CAGATCACTCAAGCATACATCACCTCACGTCTGGAGTCAGTTGAGACCATACTGCGCGAGGGCGGGGACAACCCCCTGGATGACACGCCCACAGTGGGGATGCAGCTGGACCAGATCTCCACCATCTCCCGCTGCAAGTACAGCAAGACCTGCAACCTCCTGCTGTCCCTGGTAGAACAGACGGGGGCTAGCTATCAGGAGGCACTGGAGCAGGGGCCGCAGGGCAGGGAGGAGCAGATACAGCTCAGGGAGGGTGAGGGAGGGAGAGTTCCATGGTTGTGTGTGTGTGAGGGGAAGGAGAGCTCCATGGCGGTGTGTGAGGGGGGAGCTCCATGGTGGTGTGTGAGGGGGGAGAGCTCCATGGTGGTGTGTGAGGGGGGAGAGCTCCATGGTGGTGTGTGAGGGGGGAGAGCTCCATGGTGGTGTGTGAGGGGGGGAGAGCTCCATGGTGGTGTGTGAGGGGGGGAGAGCTCCATGGTGGTGTGTGAGGGGGGAGAGCTCCATGGTGGTGTGTGAGGGGGGAGAGCTCCATGGTGGTGTGTGAGGGGGGGAGAGCTCCATGGTGGTGTGTGAGGGAGGGAGAGCTCCATGGTGGTGTGTGAGGGGGGGAGACCTCCATGGCGGTGTGTGCTGTGTTGGTGTGTTGTTTGCTCCCATGCGTGTTTCAACTCTGTGTGTGTGTTGATCCTTGTCCTCCAGGTCAGCTGAGTTGGGTGGTGTACCTGATCAGCAGTGTGATTGGTGGGCGTATCTCATACACAGAGGGGGAGGAGACGGACCACCTGGACGGACAGCTCATCATCCGGGTACTGACACTCATGAACTACACAGACGGACATGTGGACAAGGTGGGTGGGGCAGATGGGCGGGGCTTATTGTACAGTAGGTGGGAGAGTGGGCGGGGTAGGAGGTAAAATGACGAGAGAGAGAGAGAGCAATGAGGTTGTAATGTAGACCAGGATACATTGAAATAAGTATGTATAGAACAATGAATATGTAAATGTGGTGTTACTGACTTTAGTGTGTGTGGTCCCATCTTGTAGCACGGCAGCAAGCATCTTGAGTTGGCCTACTTGAGCTTCTTGGAGCAGTTCCGCAAGGTGTACGTCGGAGACACCATACAGAAGAGTGCCACTGTGTACCAGATCCTGACAACGCACCTGGGCGTCGGTGATGAACCAGCTGTGCTGAACATCATCGTCAGGAAGATGTGAGTGCCGTGTTACAACTCTTTATGTAACTTCTGCTTAGTGTGTGTGTGTGTGGACCACGTTTGTACATAGTTGAGGGTGGTGTGTGTATGTGTGTACATGTGTGGGTACAGTATGTTTGTGGGTGACTGTGTACATTGTGCATTGTGCATGTGGCATGCGAGGAATGCTTGCATGCATAAGGAATGTAATGTGATGCTCAAGTTGAATGTTTGTATCACTGCCTCTGTACCACCCCTTTCTCCTTCCCACTTCTCAATTGCTCCTCTTCTGTTGCACCCTCCACTAACCCTTCCTTGTGTAAAGTGTCTCCAATTTGAAATACTGGGCCTCGTGCAAGACAGTGATGGACAAGACCCTCCACCTCCTCAATGATCTCTCCATTGGGTTCAGCAGTGTGAGGAAGCTTGCTACGCTGGACGTGGCCCACTTCATGTTGGAGAACCACACAGTCAGTGACTGCCGGAGCTAAGCCACACCTTTCACTGTCCCTTCACTTCTCCCTCCCTCCCCTCCCCTCCCTCACTCTTGCCCCTGGCAGGTGGAGAACTTCCCCTTCCTGGCTGCCACACAGCACCAAGCGGACATGAAGTGCAGAACTCTCTTCTACTCTGCACTTGGGAGGTTGCTGCTGTGTGACCTCGGGGAGGACGAGGACAGGTTTGTCAAGTTCATGGCTCCCCTCACAGGTCAGTGAACGGGGCGGTTTGCTCACCTACGTACAGTACCTCCAGTCGTGGAGGCGTGCTAGTAGTGTGATGTATGTGGTGTGTTGGTTGTTGTCTGGTGGCCTCTGCAGTGTCGTTTGAACGCATCCGAGGGCTCATGTCAACTGGAGGAGGTGGGGTTAATGAAGAGGAACTGAAGCTCTCACTGGTTGGGATGTGCCGAGACCTGAGGGGTGTGGTGTCAGTATTCAACTCCAGAGCAGCCTACCTGATGTTGTTTGAGTGGATGTATCCTAGCAACCACTGCTTGTAATGCTTGTGTGGTGTAGTATGATGCAGTGTGACATATTGTGATGTCATATGATGTAAGTAGGTGCTGTAATGTGCTTGTCGCTCGACTGCTCCTTCCTTGACACTCTGCACCAGCTACCCGTCCTACATCGAGGTGCTACTGCAGGCCCTCCACATCTGGTATCATGACCCCAGCATCACTACGCCTGTGTTGAAGCTCATTGCAGAGCTTGTGCTCAACAGGTGAGACATGTGACCATCACACGACAACCATGTGACTGGCTACTGTCACATGACAGCATGTGACCATCACATGACAACCATGTGACTGGCTACTGTTACATGACAGCATGTGACCATCACATGACAACCATGTGACTGGTTACTGTCACATGACACCATGTGACCATCACATGACCACCATGTGACCCCACCTTGTGTTTTCCCTCTATACATGTAGGTCACAGCGGCTCAGTTTTGATGCCACTTCTCCAAATGGTATTCTTCTGTTCAGAGAAGCATCCAAAGCCATCGTCAGCTACGGTGAGTGTGTGGAGGGTGTGTGAGGGTGTGTGAGGGTGTGTGAGGGTGTGGGGGTGAGTGTGGGTTAGTGATTGTGTACATATGTTGGATCGAAGAGGTGGTCCATGTGAGTGTGATATCACTGTACAGGAAATGTGCCCTCATCTCCCCCCCCCCCTCTCTCCCTAGGCAAGAACATCCTGACAGTGCAGGACATCCCAGAAGACCGTATTCATGTGATGAAGCTGAAGGGAGTGTCCATCTGCTTCAATATCCTGAAGGCCTCTCTCTGTGGCAACTACGTCAACTTTGGTGTGTTCAAGTTGTATGGAGACCGAGCACTCGAGGACGCTCTGCAGACCTTCATTGAACTGCTCATTTCAACACCACTTGAGAGCCTCCTGGTGTGTGTGTGCGTGTGTGTGTGTGTGTGTGTGTGTGTGTGTGTGTGTGTGTGAGAGTGTGTGAGTGTGTGTGTGCGTGTGCGTGTGTGTGTGTGTATGTGTGTGTGTGTGTGTGTGTGCGTGTGTGTGTGTGTGTGTGTGTGTGTGTGTGGTGCAGTGCTGTTGGGTATCAGCCTGGGAGAATGTCTCCTAACCCCTCTCCTCTGCTCTCCCATTCAGAACTACCCCAAAGTCAGTCTTGCCTACTACAACTTGCTGGAGGTGCTGACACTGGACCACATCGACTTCCTCAGCAACCTGAAGCCGGAGGTGAGCTCTGCAAACTACCTTGCAGTGAGTGTGGATGTCTTTAAATCACTCCACTCTCCTCTCCCCTCCCCTCCCCTCCCCCCTCCCCCCCTCAGGTGTTCATGTATGTCATGTCATCAATATCAGAAGGCCTGACCTCTTTGGGTGAGCAACCAATGGTGTGCTAGTATTGCACTGCTCTGTACATCCGTGTCCCCTCCCTTCCTCTCCCCTCCTCTCCCCTCCCCCTCCCCTCCCTCCCCCTCCCCTTCACAGATGCAATGGTCAGCACCAATTGCTGCTCGGCCCTTGACCATGTGCTGACGTTTGTCTTCAAGCGGATGCAGAAGAAGTCAAAGTCAACTGGCACTGCCCTCGCAGTGACCCCGCTGGAGCAGACACTGCAGATCAGACCAGAGATCATGCAACAGGTGATGGGGTCAAAGTGCAAAGGTTAAAGGTCACTATGAGACCAGTTTCAGTAGAGGCCCTATATTCATGTGTGTTCCAAACACACTGTTCCGGCTGATGTCATTGTGTGTCACAGTTCATATGCCTTCCTGCAAGTGCTGCCAAATCTCTCGGAGCCTTGCAAGCAAATGCTGATTGACAGTGTTACCTCTCTTCTCTTGTAGATGATGGCAGCCATTTTGAATATAATTATGTATGAGGACTGCCGAAACCAGTGGTCCATGTCACGCCCCCTCCTACCGCTCTTGCTCCTCAATGAAGAGGTACTCATCAGAAGATGTCTCTGCTGGCTTAGAACTGTTCACTGTTGTTGTTTGTCTTCAGCTGTTCTGTCTCTCTCCCCCTCCCTTCCATCCCCACCCCTCTCCAGTATTTTCAGACATTTCGCAGTAACGTGATTACAGTTCAGCTTCCAGTGAAGCAGTCAGCCATGGTGGCATGCTTTGACAACCTGATGGATGGGATAGAGTACAATCTACTGCAAAAGAACAGGGACAGGTGGGTGGGGTTGCATGGTGGTCACATGATGGTCACGTGACTGCTTTGTTAGATAAGCAGAATCACTCGTGGTCATTCTGTCTATTGGCTTTATGTAAGTAAAGTCTCATTATGTGTATTGTTCTTATCTAAGAGCCTCACTTTACTGTTCTCTATGTATGTAAGAGCCTCATTGTTGTGCTGTCTCTTATTTAAGAGGCACAAGCGCACTGTGCAGTGTGTACTGCTATGTAGTGTGTCTGCTTTATATAACACTTCCTTCACAACTGTCCTGTGTGTCCCCTGCCCTTTGTGTGCTAGGTTCACTCAGAACCTGTCTGTGTTCCGGCGTGAGGTGAACAGCTCTCTTAAAGACGTAAACCCCTTGACGACTGGAGCAGAAATGATGGTCTAATCACTACTGACCTATTCTTGAAATCCATTTGGTTATCCGCATCCTTCTGCTGCTGATGACTTTTTTTATTTTGCATGTTATGGTATTATTACTGTACAATAATAAGTATTGTGTAGATCAATAAAATGGCGGACAGATGTGAAGCGCTGACTCGCCATCCGAGCGAGTTCGTGAAGATTCCATTGGTAGGTTGTGCAGTCGTACGAGAGGCGTACGCCGCAGCCCAGGTAGCTCGCCCCTCGCTGTGGTACATTAACTGTTGACCCCTAACGCGGTGCATGTTAATCCTATACTTTATATACGCACCCTGGATAGAGCCTTGACCTGGTATAGGGCATAACTCAACTGTTTAGTTGCATGCAGGCATTAGTAGAAGCGGAAGTACGTGTTGTGTTGTTGCGTGTAGGAGCTTCAAATGCCTTGGTGCTGCTCCATGCAATACATCATATGCTGTGTGTGTGTGTGTTCGTGTGTGTGTGTGTGTGTGTGTGTGTGTGTGTGTGTGTGTGTGTGTGTGTGTGTGTGTGTGTGTGTGTGTTGTGTGTGTGTGTGTGTTGTTTGTAGGTGAAAGAAGTGGTCATGAGATGCCCTAATCGCCCCAACGAGGATGTGTCAGGGTCTCTCGTCATGACAGGCAGTCACATGATATTTCAGGAGCCATCTGGTCGGAGGGAGACTTGGGTAGGTGAACTCCCACCTTCGCTGGTTGCTTGCTCTGGCACAAACGTACATGGTCACATGTCCACACACTTTCCCTTCCAGTCGAGTATTTACATAACTTTCCCTTCCTTTTCACACATCATTGTCTTGTGCATGTTTGTTTGGCACCCTCAGCCTCCCTCCACTTCTTCCCACCTTTCCCTAGATATCTCAACTTTTCCTTCCCTCACCCTTAGAATTCTGTGCTTTACCCCTGACTTCTTTACTTCTCCCCCACCTTGCTAACATCTCCCTCACTTTCTTAACATCTCCTTCCCTTCCTCCCTCATCCCCCCCCCCCCCCCCCTCCAGCTTGTGTTCCACCTCATCCAGTCTGTCTCTAGCCTACCCAGTGAAAGCAGAGGACATCCGCTGGCCATTCGATGTAAGCACTTCCTACGACTCACCTTCATTATCCCATCCGCTGAGGAATGCACTGCCGTCATGGAAACCATCACTGCAATAGCACAACCAGGTAACTGGGAGTGGCAGATTGCATTCTTGGTGGGTGGGGTTGTCAGTCTATTACGTTTATGAGGCGTTGATGAGCATTCACGTAGCTAAAAAGGAAAGTTCAAGTAAAACGTTTCGACCACGAGGGTCTTCATCAGTTACAAAAACAGTTTTTGTAACTGATGAAGACCCTCGTGGTCGAAACGTTTTACTTGAACTTTCCTTTTTAGCTACGTGAATGCTCATCAACGCCTCATAAACCTGCTAGACAACGTAGCATGAGCCTCTACCACATTAGTCTATTACGTATACTCTCTACCATACAGGACTCTATGAATATCTTTATCCCCCTGTGCCCCTGACTCTATGAATATCTTTATTCCCCTGTGCCCCTGACTCTATGAATATCTTTATCCCCCTGTCCCCTTGCAGCTATGTACGATTACCTGTATGCGTTCTGCTACCCACATCACAAGCAGCAAAGTGGGTGGAGCTTGTTCAACCCGCGGAAGGAGTTTGCTCGCATGGGTCTCCCCAACAGCTTCTGGACAGAGTCCTTGATGAATGAGTCATATGGGCTGTGTGCTACATACCCCTCTGTGCTGTACTTCCCAGCTTCGTGCTCCAATGATGTCATTGAAGGAAGTGCCAAATTTAGGAGCAAGGGGAGGCTCCCAACGCTGAGCTACTTCTATGAGCCTAAAGGGGTTAGTTTGCAGACTGTGAACTTGGTGTGTGTGGACAGCACATCAGTGACCATGTGTGTGTACCTGTATATGCAGTGGACAATGGTAGTGACCATGTGTGTGTGTGTGTGTGTGTGTGCGTGTGTGTGCATGTGTGTGTGTGTGTGCGTGCGTGTGTGTGTGTGTGTGTGTGTGTGTGTGTGCTGTGCTGTGCTACCTGTGTGTAGACTAGCCTGAGCCGGTGCAGTCAGCCGTTGGTGGGACTAAAAAAGCGCTCTCAAGATGATGAAGACTTGATGGATGCAATAGCCAAAACAACTCCTGACAAGAAGAAGATATACATCATTGATGTCCGTCCACGGGTAAGTGTGTGTGTGTGTGTGTGTGTGTCTGTGTGTGTGCTCATGCATAAGCGTCATTTGTACTATTGGTATCAACTTGGTAGTTTACCACAGAAGGGCTATAGTGTTGATCACGGACACAACCTTGAAATTTTGAGAGATATCCATTTGTTGAATGCATCAAGCCCCACAGCCATGCTAGGTCTGTTGCTTTGTCAGCATTTGTTCTGACTAGCGTCACTTGGCCCAGTGCCTTGTTGGGCTTCACTACACAAAACATGTTCTGGTTCGGGAAACTGTCATCTGCCATCTTTGTGTATTTGCTTTCAAATTATATTGATATCTCGCTAAATAATTTTAATTCTCCTGAATGGCCTTCATTTGCAATCTGTTGTAGCTAGGCTTTAAACATGTAGCTATTGTTAGGCCAAAACACTTTAACAGTGAAACGAAATGGGTTGACAGTGGGTCAGTGGACATTTGAGAGAGATGGGTCCTGCCAACCAAGGCCTGCCAGGCTACATTACACTACATGTGCTTGACACCTGTGGAGTCTGTGTGCTTCCGCAGGTGAATGCCTTGGGCAACAGAATTGCTGGCAAAGGGTTTGAAGATGAGGGCAAGTACAAAAGTGCTGAGTTCTACTTCATCGGAATTCACAACATTCACGTCATGAGAGAAAGCTTGGAGAAGCTGCTAGAAGGTGTGGTGATAGTCATGTGACTATCATGTGATTGCAGCATGGATGTCATGTGACTGTCATGTGACCCTTGCAGCCACTGAGAGCCCCAAGATGTCCACTTTTTTGTGTGGTTTGGACAGCAGTGGTTGGATGGGTCACATCAAGGACATCCTGGATGCATCTAAATTCATTGCAAGGGTAACCCACAGTCATTAGTAAATGCTATGTGGGTGTGTCCATGAGCCCCACCCCCTCCCTCCCCAGGCGCTGTGTGGTGAGGGCCGTAGTGTCGTGGTGCACTGCTCTGATGGATGGGACCGCACCTCACAAACCTGCTCACTGGCTAAAATGATGATTGATCCTCACTACCGGACACTGCATGGCTTCATTGTAAGAGAAGCAGAGGGAGGGGCTGGGGGAGGGGCTGGGGAGGGACTGAGGAGGGGTTGGGGGAGGGGTTGGGGAGGGGTTGGGGGAGGGGCTGAGGAAGGGGCTAGGGGAGAGGGTGAGAGAGGGCTGACCGGAGGGGGAACAGGCTGGTTGTGACTGGGCAAGACTGATTCATCATGCAGCCATCTCTTTCTCTAAAGGCACACGACCAGTCCACCTCTCCCTTCCCTTCCAGACCCTGCTGGAGCAGGAGTGGCTGTCCTTTGGTCACAGGTTCACCCAAAGACTGGGCCTTTTGTCGACTTCAGAAGTACGAGACTTCTCTCCAGTGTTTTCACAATTTCTGGACTGCACTTGGCAGCTGAAGCAACAGTTTCCGACTGCCTTCCAATTCAACGAGCACTTCCTCGTCACCCTCCACCAGGAGGTGTATGCATGTCAGGTGAAGGCCATGTGACCTGCTTGTGTTGTCATGTGACCTGCTTGTGTTGTCATGTGACCTACTTGTGTTGTCATGTGACTTGTTTATGGTGTCATGTGACTTGCTTCCTGTGCTGTCATGTGACCTTGTGTGGCAGTCACATTACCTGCTTGTAGTGTGTGCACGCATATGATGTGACATCATTGTCGTGTGTGCGTGTGTGTGACTTGCTCTGTACAGTTTGGTACCTTCATTGGCTCATGTGAAAGGGAACGCAGTGAAGTACTGAAGTGAGCAACACGTCACCTGATGTGTCCTTGTCTAGTCTGTACCACTTAAGCTCTTCCTCTGTCCACCTTGTCCTTCAGACTACACAAGCGAACGGCCTCTCTTTGGGACCACATTCTGGAGAAGACCCACCTCTTCAGTGACCCACTGTATGACCCAAACACAAGTGACGTTGTCTTACCAAAGACAGACATCAGACAACTCAAGTGAGTAGCACAGTCATGTGACCATCATGTGACCATCATGTGACCTTACTGCAAATGATCAATCCTGTCCTTCACCTGCTGTAGTCTAAGTATTAGATCACATGACTGTCACATGACTAGTGTTCCCTTTATTGGTAGGTTTTGGCGAGGCTTGTACTGTCAGTTCTCAAGTGCCATCATCCAAAAGGAGTCAGTCCAAGATGCCGTGCTGTCGCTTAGCAACGAAACAAAGGCACTGCACGAACACATTGAGTACTTGGAGAAGGTTGGTCTTTTGAAACAGTCAGCCCAATTTGTTGTTTACCTGTTTACTTGTTTGTTTGTTGTTAGGTGCTAAGTGATACGAAGGCAAAATTGTCTGCTTCCGATGAAGGGGAAGCCAGCAAGGAGGTAGACCCTTTAATTAAAATGCCAGTGGCATGGGCGTGTCCTCGGCTCAAGCAGCAGTGTTACTGTGGCAAACCATTTTCATTCATTGAAAGGCGTGTGAGTTCAACTGTCACTTGCACTGGTTCCTACCTGCCCAGTTGAATGTCAGCAAGATGGTGTTTCACTGTGTATAAGGGCAAAAAACACTGGGATTCTGTCTATCCTGGTCCACTTGTGGTGCCCTTTAGTGTGACACTGGGAATCTGTCTATCCCGGTCCACTTGTGGTGCCCTCTAGTGTGACGTAGCTGTGAGTCCCTTCCTGCATCAGGAGGCTTGCCACTGATCACAGATAAAATGGAGGCAGTAAACAAGGTTGCAGCTATGTCAGAGTAGGGGCCCTCCCATTGTGGCTGTTTTAGACAGGCTAGATGTTGTGTGATTTGAAGTGCTGTGTACAGTTTGTTTAGAAATACAATGTAGGGTTGTAAGGGTTTCAAAAATCCTCCTTCAGTAACAATGGAACATTAGTGTGTTAAGAGATACTGTACACCCTTCACATGTAGCTGGGTCACTGTGCATTGCAATGGGACTGTGTAGTACGTGTCTGTATAGCAGTCCAATTGTTCCCCTCACTCAGCTGAACTGCCAACACTGTGGACAGTTGACCTGTGACGAGTGTTTGACAGGCGACTACAAGGTTCAGTGGAGCCTGTCCTCCACCCTAAGACCAGCCTGCCAGCCATGTCGCAGGAAACTGGCAAAACAGAGTATATGAATGTGTAGATCACTTCTGCATGTGTGTACAGCTTGCAATGTGACTCTGCCTGCATGACTGATGTGCTGACAACCCAGTGTGTATGGGGGGGGGGGGGGGGGGCATGCAGTGTGTATAAGGGGGAGGGGGGAGCATGCAGTGTGTATGGGGAAGAGGTGTGCAGTGTGGCCAGTTAGTAGCTATATGCATAGCTTGATGCCTTCACTACTGTACCATACAGTGTGGAACACACACATACACACACACTGTATGAACACTGGACCACACACCACAGCCACCACATACATTACATGTATGTACAGATGCATGCAGGTTGATACTGTACAAATATAAAATAAATAAATTTTACCGCAAACATTTGCAGGCACTGGTGATAAGCTCAGGATGCCAACAGAGTATGGCATATGTCTACTTCACTAGGCCGTACAATTTGCATTCAAAGAGCTAGCATGTCCACAGGGAGGGGACTACAGTAGCATGTGGCACAAGGGCAATCCAATTTCACTGGTCAGTATAAACCAAAAACAAAAGAGAACCTACATAATTATAATTATGGTATAATAATAGTAATATAGAAGTAATTATATAGAATGAACCTTGCATTAATAAATTTGGAGAAATAATTGATAAGTATCCACGCCAACCGGTTAGTCTGCTTCAGCTACCACTGGGAAGCTCATCTCCACAACACTGTCCATTCCACAGGCTATCACCTGCCCCTCCTCCACTGGCCCCACCCCCTGGGGTGTCCCCGTCAGGATGACATCACCAGGCTCCAGTGTGTATATCCCACTGATGTAGCTGATGAGGTGGGGAATGGAGAAGATCATATCCTTTGTGTTCCCATCTTGCTTCATCTCACCATCCACCTTCAGCCACAGTCGAGCATTCTCAGGGTTGATCTTGTCGATGTCGATCAATTCACTGATTGGACAGAAGGTATCGTAACCCTTGGCAACACTCCAAGGGTGTCCCTTCTTCTTAGCCAGGTCCTGTAAATCCCTCGCAGTCATGTCCAATGCTAAGGTGTACCCGCCCACATGACTCATGGCCGATGCCTCTGGAATCCTCCGCCCCAGCTTGCTCACCACCACACCAAGCTCCACCTCATAGTGAAGGCTGGAGCAGCGCTTGGGGAGCTGCAGGGGAAGGGGCAGGGGAGGAGAGTGGTCTTGAAGGAGGGAGGGGAGGGGCATTGAGGAACAGGACAGCTTGAGAGGAATCACAAACAGCTCATGCAGCTGCTGAGGGTAATAGCACACGTACCACAATTGGAGAGCCCTCCTTGATGTAGGAGGTGGTTGGCTTGAGGAACAAGAGGGGCTCTTCGGGGACTGCATTGCCCAGCTCAGCAGCATGCAGCCTAGCCATGCACGGGTGTGGGGGGAGGGGAGAGTGTGAGTGTGGGGGGAGAGTAGAGTGTGTTTAATGTGACGGTATCACGTGATTGTCCTGGACCTGTATGACGTAAACGGTACTATATGAATGTATTGTAAACACAAATCATCTTCACCTGTAGTTCCTCCCAACAGCGACAATCTTTCTTCCAAACTGTGCAAACTTCCTGAGGTCCATGGTTAGCTCGAAGAAGGGAACTTCCCAGCACTGATCATATTCATTGCGTGGTTGCCTTGGCATCGCTCAAACATGGCGGCCACTTTGGAGCGTGTTCCTCCGTTTGCAGGTGTAGCAGCAAAACTGGAGGGGCTGGACCCGAAAGACCTCTCTCCCGCTCACCTCGTCATACTGGCCGAATCTGCCATACAGGTAGGCACCGACGCTGTCACATCGTGCATGTGTGTAGGTGACATCATACGTACGTATATAGGACTGTACGGTGACGTGCACACACAGCGTGGGACAGCTGTCCCACGTGGCACTATAACGTACAAGACAGCATGATCTACTGGCTACCTGTGCTGTAGATCATGGCATCATTTAATGTGCGAGTGTGTAACAGCTTGCTTGAATAATCATGTTGATAAATGCAACCAGCTTGTTGTGTGTGTGTGTGTGTGTGTGGTGTGTGTGTGTGTGTATGTGTGCGTGTGTGTGTGTGTGTGTGTGTGTGTGTGTGTGTGTGTGTGGTGTGTGTGTGTGTGTGTGTGTGTGGTGTGTGTGTGTGTGTGTGTGCGTGTGTGGTGTGTGTGTGTGTGTGTGTGTGTGTGTGGTGTGTGTGTGTGTATGTGTGCGTGTGTGTGGGTGTGTGTGTGTGGTGTGTGTGTGTGTATGTGTGCGCGTGTGTGTGTGTGTGTGCGTGTGTGTGTGTGTGTGTGTGTGTGTGTGTGTGTGTGTGTGTGTGTGTGTGTGTGTGTGTGTGTGTGTGTGTGTGTGTGCTATGCTTGGCTGTGTCTTTCACATCACCATCCACTTCTCGTGTGTGTGGCACTAGGAGGGGAGCCTGGACACAGCACTGGAGTACCTTAGATGTTACTTCAAGGAGAACGCTCCCCCTAACCACTTCCTGGCAAGGGCTCACCTCTGCAAGGCCATCCTCTCAGCTCCTCAGAGCCACAGCGAACTGGTGAGTGGTGCAGTGGACAGCACAGTGGACAGTGGGGGTAGTGTGTGTGTGGTGTGTGTATATGTGTGTGTGTGTGTGTGTATGTGTGTGTGTGTGTGTGTGTGCTCGTGTTTGTGCATGTGTTCCTTGTTGTATGTACATGTTATGCACATAGGAGAAACTGACTGAGTGTGCTGGACACATTTCAGAGGCCATTAACCTTTGCAAGAAGGCAACATCGTGAGTTCTTGCATGAGGATGCAGTGTAAAGGCGAGGGAGAGGAGAGAGGGAGGGGGAGGGGAGGGGAGAGAGGGGGAATGAACCGCAAGATGGTATAACTATGGAAGTGGGTTGATGGTGAACTCCACTACTTTGCAAATTTAGATTTTGTCTGTGTGTTCGCCTCCTCTCCTGCAGGTACCACTTCATGGTGTTCAATGCAACTGTGCTGCTGTGGAAGTTGGTGCGGCCCTTCCAGGTCCTCGGGTCTCGCTGTCACCTCCTGACTGTCCTCACCACTGCAGCCCAGGCCTTGGAGGAGATTGGGGAGGGGGATGAAGCGTGGAGGGTGGAGATTCTTGTGTGAGTTCAGGTAGTTGTGTGAGACAGTCCTGGAACATGTGAGGGTTGCCTTCCTCTCATCCCTTCAATTCCATCCTTTCCCCTCTACTCTCCTCCCCTCCCTCCCTTCTCTCCCATTGCTCCTCTCCCTCCCCTCCCCCTCCCCTCCCCTCCCCTCCCCTCCCTCCAGTGCCCTCCTCCATAGCCAGTTAGAAGCCAAACATATGGAGGATGCAGTCAAAACAAGCAGTAAGGCACTTCACCTTGCCAAGAAGGCTGCCCCACACAGGACAGCAGAGATTGTGCGCATTCTGGTATGGTGGGCACACGCCCGCACACACACGCACACACGCACACACACACACACACGCACACACACTTGCTCACCAAGTGTTTTACCATCAATTTGTAGTGCCTGTCTGTCTGTCTGTCTGTCTGTCTGTCTGTCTGTCTGTCTGTCTGTGTGTCTGTGTGTCTGTATGTGTGTAGGTGGCCCATGACCTCTCGGATGGTAAGACAGCTCGTGATGAGATCAAATCCAGTCCCCAGCTATGTCTCCTGTACAAAGTGATGAAGCTGAGGAAGTGAGTCAGAATGGCCTTAGACAGGGGGTCCAGTGAGAGGAGACCAGGGGCTGAATGGGGGGGGGGGGGGTGTTGTTGACTGCTCAGTGTCCTTTCTACTGCTCCACTTGCTCTCAGTCCGTCCTCAGCTGGTGGTCTGGTGGAAGGAGACTCAGAGGGGAAACTGAAGAAGGTACTGGAGAGTGTGCTGGCCCACGGTGCCCAGAGCAGCGTCAGTGGAACCAGGAGGGGGCGTCAGACATCAGCAGAGATACAGATGGAGGTCACTCCACAAGCCAGGTGGGTGGGGCAGATGTGGGAGTCTCCCTATGTCTCTGTAGTCTCCCTATGTCTCTGTAGTATCCCTATGTCTCCGTAGTCTCCCTATGTCTCTGTAGTCTCCCTATGTCTCTGTAGTCTCCCTATGTCTCTGTAGTCTCCCTATGTCACTGTAGTCTCCCTATGTCTCTGTAGTCTCCCTATGTCACTGTAGTCTCCCTATGTCTCTGTAGTCTCCCTATGTCTCTGTAGTCTCCCTATGTCACTGTAGTCTCCCTATGTCTCTGTAGTCTCCCTATGTCTCTGTAGTCTCCCTATGTCTCTGTAGTCTCCCTATGTCACTGTAGTCTCCCTATGTCTCTGTAGTCTCCCTATGTCTCTGTAGTCTCCCTATGTCTCTGTAGTCTCCCTATGTCTCTGTAGTCTCCCTATGTCTCCGTAGTCTCCCTATGTCTCTGTAGTCTCCCTATGTCTCTGTAGTCTCCCTATGTCTCCGTAGTCTCCCTATGTCTCTGTAGTCTCCCTATGTCTCTGTAGTCTCCCTATGTCTCTGTAGTCTCCCTATGTCTCTGTAGTCTCCCTATGTCTCTGCAGTCTCCCTATGTCTCTGTAGTCTCCCTATGTCTCTGTAGTCTCCCTAGGCCTCTGTAGTCTCCCTATGTCTCCGTAGTCTCCCTATGTCTCTGTAGTCTCCCTATGTCTCCACTGTGAATGGTTGGTTCTTTCTGCTCTACAGGTCACCCAGTTTGGTGGAGCTGGCTGAGGTGTGCCTCTCTCACAACCAGCCAGCAGTGGCACGTGATTGTATGGAGCACTTCACTGCAGATGATCAGGTACATCGTGTGAGTGTGTGTGTGTATTTTCATATGTCTATACAAAACATGTAACTCTATACTACCCCTTCCGTCCCTCCCCTCTCCTCCCTTCCTTCCTCTCCCCTCTCCTCCCCTCCCCTCCCCTCCCCTCCCCTCTCCTCCCCTCCCACCCCCCTCCCCTCCCTTCCCCTCCTGTCTCTGCCAGGACTCCAGTATTGT
>OZ025877.1:942500-945000 GCA_964019415.1 Ianthella basta | reverse complement strand
GAGCCAGGAGGGGACAGGCTCTCTCTGCGCCAGTGCCATCAGCTCCTCTCACTTGTTTGCAGCATTAGAGGAGGCTGCCTGGAGAGTAAGGCAGCCAGTGACACTGCTATACTGAAGGAGGCCCAGCAGGCCTTCCTCACTGCTGCCAGGTGGGCGTGTGGGGGGAGGGTACAGTGCGTACAGTAGCAGCATACAGTAGGTAGTAGCTCTGTACACATATGGGATGATGCTGTACAGTATGTGTGTGTATGTTGTGTATAATTGCCCCTCCTCTCCCTCCTCCCTCCCTCCTCTTTTCCCTTTCCCTCTCCTCCCCTCCCCCTCCCTTCCTCTCCCCCTTTCCCCTCCCTTCCACTCCCCTCTCCTCCTCTCCCCTCCCCTCCCCTCTCCTCCCCTCCCCTCCCCTCCCCTCTCCTCCCTTCCCCCTCCCTTCCTCTCCCCCTTTCCCCTCCCTTCCACTCCCCTCTCCTCCCCTCCCCTCCCCTCCCCTCTCCTCCCCTCCCCTCCCCTCCCCTCTCCTCCCTTCCCCTCCCCTCCCCTCCCCTCCCTTCCCACCAGATATGGTGAGGCCGCCCCAAGCTACCCTCATGTGATCCAGGCCTGCAGAATGTTCTGGAACATGTCTCTGACAAACCTGTCCACTCAAAATGGTCGTAACAGCTTGGTCTCCCGCCTACTGGAGCTGCTGGATATTGTGGCCTCCCTCAGCAGCCGAAGAAGAAAGGTGAGTTCTGAGAGAGGTAGTCAGTGGAGTGGAGAAGAGGGGAGGGGAGGGGAGGAGAGGGGAGGGGAGGGGAGGGTGGGAGGGAGGGAGGGAATGGGCAGCCACTGCACATATGCACTACAGTTACTAACACGGGTACTGAAGTTAGCCTTGCACCCACTGGTACAGTACAGTATGTGGTCACCAACTTCAGTGTCTGTCTCGCTGTCTCTCTCTGCCCATGAACTGCAGTCGATTGCGGACACACACGCTGAGTCCGTCCAGGGTGCTGTGATGGGAGGTGTGGTTGGCAGTGAGGAGGACCTCAGCTTGAGGGTCACTATGTACTGCTCCGTACTGCAGAGCTACGCAGACAAGGTTAGTGCATGTGTGTGTGTGTGTGCGTGCGTGTGTGTGTGTGTGTGTGTGTGTGTGTGTGTGTGTGTGTGTGTGTGCGTGCGTGCGTGCGTGCGTGCGTGCGTGCGTGCGTGCGTGCGTGCATGCGTGCGTGTGTGTGTGTGTGCTCAATCTCTTTGTGTATGTTAGAGCTGAATAGTTACCATTATTCTTCTAAAACCAGTTGTGTGCACAGTTATCTATTTCATCACTTGAAATGATGTGAAATGCATTGCTTTCCCCTTCAGATGCAGTGGTCAGAGGGACTGTCCCTGGCCGAAGAGGCCATGCAGATTCTGCCCCGCACTCACCACAGGTCTGGTAGGGTGGGACAGATTGGTGGCAATGGTTGTGTGTCAGTTGACCCTGTGTACTGTAGTAGTAACACTCCCTTGCTGCCCCTCCCTCCCTCCGCTCGCAGAGAGCTCACTCAGTATCGTGTGCTGTTCAAGAGCCGTCTCTCCCGCTCAGTGGAGGGGGACATGGTGTCCTTCCAGGAGGAGGGGGAGGGGACAGTGGCTGCCGTGTGGTTCAAAGTGGCACACAACGCTGGAGGAACCAAGGAGAAGATGGCCGCCTACAAGAAAGCCATCTCAACCATCAAGGTTGGACTTCATGCATGGTGTGTGTTCCTCCCTTCCCTTCCTTCACCTCCATTCTCCTCTGCCTCCCCTCTCCCACCTCCCCATTCTCCCCTCCTCCCACCCACACCCTCACCTATCCTCCCAGAGTTCCTCCAATGGTTGGCAGAAAGTTGAGTACCTGTTGGAGTTCGGAGAGTGGCTCCTAAGTTCACACCACCAGAAGGCCACCGCCATGGCACAGGTTAGCGCCTCACACAGCAGAACTGGGAGGGGCTGGAACACTGACCAGAGAACTTTGTTGGTGACCCTCTCTCTCTCCCCCTCCCCCTCCCTCTCCCTCTCCCCTCCCCTCCACTGCTGCAGTTTCAGGATGCTCTCCACCTTGTCATGTGTCTGGAGTCACCTACTGCAGGGGAAGGTACATACACCCTGTGTATCACTGTGCACTGGTCCTGATCAGTGGTGGATTGTGGGGGGTAGGAGTGATAGCAGATTGAGGCTTACTGTACTATGGCCCCTCCTCCTCCTCTGTAGCCCCTCCCTCTCCTGATGAAGAAGAAGGCGGAGGAGAGGAGGGTGAAGCCCCACCCTCTAGCCCCCCCCCTGACGTTCCTCTCTCCTCCTTGAAGCAGAAAGACTTATTAGAGATTACGAGTGTCTCTCACCTGATGAAGATCATGTCTGTGTTCATCATGATGGCTGAGGTGGAGGGGCGGGGCAGCCCCGCCCACAAGGACCACCTCCTTACTGCACTGGACATATGTGTCATTATCTGGAAGGCATGTTACGTGTGTGGTGTGACCCATGGTGGGGGGCT
>OZ025877.1:930000-937500 GCA_964019415.1 Ianthella basta | reverse complement strand
ACCCCACACTGCCTGTCACACCTCTTGTCTTCCTGTGTGTGTTTTCTGTTCAGTTTGTTAGTGCCTCTCGAGATCTCAATCAGAAGCAAAGAACATTGTTCTCTTCAATTGAGCAGCACAGTGCAAAGTCCACAGTAAGTTGAACTGTGTTTGTTCAATGGTATGGTACATATGGAGACTATTCGTACTTACTTCTTGTTCTCTTTACAGTTGGAGGGTGTGTCACTTCCTGTTGTACGTTGCCTAGCAACCTCTCAGCTTGATTTGGCTGAGGTCCTTGTTGACATTCTCCTGGACAGTGTTCACCAGCAGAAGCTCTCTCAGATGAAGAGTCGGGACAAACCCAGCATTGAAAGGGTTTGCCACCATACACCACACACATCACCACACTGCACACATCACCACACTGCACACATCACCACACTGCACACACCACCACACCACACACACCACTACACTGCACACATCACCACACTGCACACACCACCACACCACACACACCACTACACTGCACACATCACCACACTGCACACACCACCACACCACACACACCACTACACTGCACACATCACCACACTGCACACACCACCACACCACACACACCACTACACTGCACACATCACCACACTGCACACATCACTTCACTCCTCATATTGTACTCATTTGTACACAAGTCATCAGTACAACACTGCACACACACTGATGATACAGTACCAGCTACAGTACATACATACATACTGTGTGTGTACACTCCATCCACTGGCCAGCACACGGGTGTTATGTGTACCTCTCTCTCCTCACAGCTTATTGAGGACTACGTTAAGGAAAGTCCTCACTTGTTGGAGGTGGAGGAGGCGTGGCATGACATTGCCAAGTATGTTACACACCAGCTCATACCTGCAGTGGGCTGGTAGACTGGACATGTTCATAGCACAGTATACCTTTTGTTGTTCCCTCAGAGTGGCTGGAGAGGAGTCACTTTCCCTCCTCACGTCTGCACATACACTAATCAGTGGGTCCTCCACAGAGCTACTTGCAAAGGTATACCTCCCATAGCATTGATGTAATGTGTGGTAGGAGTGACATGAGGTGTGGCAGGAGTGACATGAGGTGTGGTAGGAGTGACATGAGGTGTGGCAGGAGTGACATGAGGTGTGGTAGGAGTGACACGAGGTGTGGTAGGAGTGACATGAGGTGTGGTAGGAGTGACACGAGGCGTGGTAGGAGTGACATGAGGTGTGGTAGGAGTGACATGAGGTGTGGTAGGAGTGACATGAGGTGTGGTAGGAGTGACACGAGGTGTGGTAGGAGTGACATGAGGTGTGGTAGGAGTGACATGAGGTGTGGCAGGAGTGACATGAGGTGTGGTAGGAGTGACATGAGGTGTGGTAGGAGTGACATGAGGTGTGGTAGGAGTGACATGAGGTGTGGTAGGAGTGACATGAGGTGTGGTAGGAGTGATATGAGGTTGTGGTAGGAGTGATGCATTCATCTGCATAGTATCTGCCTGTGTGTCTGTCTGTGTGTGTGGACATGCCCTGTTGTCCCCTACAGGTGTACCTCCACACTGGACGGTGTCTGTTGGCAGTCTCCAACAAGCACTGCCCCGATGCAGGGATGCAGTGGAGCCATAAGGTCAGTGAGTGACAGTGTGCACAGCCACCCATATCACTGTACACTGTAGTGTACGTAGTACGTACACTCAGTCTCTATGGACCTATGTATGTACTAGTAATCATCATGTGTGAGTGTGCAATTGTGCATGTATACTGAATGCTCAGTGTAATCTCTGTCTTCTGTACTACATGTGTGTGTGGTGCAACATCTCGCTAACACCTGCTGTGGTAGCATCAGGTATTACTACACATACGTATAGGGTAGTGTGAGGTCTGTCTCTATGGCGTGGGGCCTTGAAGCTCTCTCCCACCACACTTCACACTCTCACTTCACACTCTCACATCACACTTCACACTCACATCACACTTCACACTCTCACACCACACTTCACACTCACACACCACACTTCACACTCACACTTCACACTCTCACATCACACTTCACACTCTCACACCACACTTCACACTCACACACCACACATACATACATACCAACCCATAATGTGTACATGTACAAGCAATGGGCACAAGGAGGTCAGACTAACTTGGCTCTCCTGCTCTGTCTCACACTCCTCTGTCACAGGTCTACGATGCCCTCCACCTACCCCCTGACCCCACCCTTCCACCTGATGACAGCCAGACGGTGCAGGATGGACTAGCTGAGGACCCCTGCCGTGTCTCAGCTCTGCCCCCTGCTAAGGTGGGGTCCCTCCATCAGTACAGCACTCTGTCATTGGTGATGAGGAGCAAGGAGGCAGAGAGGGACCAGGTGGGCTATGGGAGGATGGGCGTTCATTGTTGGGTGCACTTCACAGTGACGGGGCTACAGTAGGAGCTACTGTATCTACACTGTTTGTATCATCTGTGGTCCATTGGGTGTGACTGTCATGTGGTGCAGTTTGGGCTCGTGTAGGGGAACCACTTTCCTGCATGTTGTGCTGTCAGTATGGTGCACCCCTCCCCTCCCCTCCCCTCCCCTCTCTACCTCTGTGTCCGCCCTATCTGTGTGTAGGCCAGTGAGGTGGTTGGCCTTCAGTTCCTGGCCCAAGCAGTGCAGTCACTGGCAGCAGCAGTCAACACAGGACTAGAGGCAAACACTATAGTGAGCACCACTCTCCCACTGTGTGTGTGTGTGTGTGTGTGTGTGTGTGGCAAGCACATACGTACATACGCATCACATGGCCTAGTGTCTGCACGTACATTCATGCAGACAAATGTATTACTGACTTGCTGCACACCACACCCTTGTGTATACACACCTACCTACACATGCACATGTGCCCCAGACTCCATGTTATCTGTGTCATTTCCCTCTTCAGGATGTTGTCTCCAGGGCCTCTCTTGCGTTGGTGGAGTGTATAGGCCAGCTAGACCCTTCCTCCTCTGTCCAGTACCTTGCCCTCCACCAAAGCTGTCAAGTCGCCGAGGAGCTGTCTTCCTTGCTTAGTCAGATCCACTCCTCTCCGCAGGCTAGCCGTCTGGCTGCCCTCATCCAACAGTGCTGTGCGCAGCGGGGCAACAGGTCGCTTCCTGCCCACACCACAGACTGCCCGGCACTGGGAGAGTACCAGGTTTGTGAGCCCAGAGACGGGAGATGATTGGGGAAGTGATCCTTCAGAATCCCACCCTCTCCCCTCCCTCTCCCTCCCTCCTCCCCCCTCTCCCCTCCCCTCCCTGTCTCCTCAATCTCTGTTGCAGTGTGTCCAGAACTTGCTGATATCACAGGACCACTTGTCCCTGGTGAGGGGATTCCCTGCCAACTTCAGATTCATCATCCTTCAGCACTCTCCAGACAGGTACGTAGCTATGTGCAACACATCTTAGCTTGTGTGTGTGTGTACATTTTGTTATCTGCATACGTAGAGCACACACACCCTCCCTCTCCCCTTCCCCTCCTCACCATCCCCCATCCCCTCCCCCTTCTTCCCCCTCCCCTCCCTCCCCTCCCCAGAGAGAAGCTCTACACTGGCTACATGCTTCCCCCTCAGCCTCCTCCTCCTGCTGCAGGAAAGAAAACTACATCTCCAAAGGTCCAAGGTGACTCAGTGCTGACCCTCCCTGGAGCCACTACTGCCCACCGTCTTACCAACTCTATTGCATGTGTAAGTCTGTGTGTCTGTGTCCATCAGCCTACCCTCCTCTCACTGTGTGCCCGCAGCCCCCATTGAGCCTGTGGTGTCGTGTGTCAGTGTGTGTGCGGCCACACTGGACGACATCTTGGAGCTGATGTCTCTGTACCAGAAGGAGCTGGGTGAAGGGCTGAAGGAGACGGAGGTGCAGCTTGGGAGGGCTAACAGGAAGGGAGCTCTCTTTGCGCAACCAAACAGCCAGCACGAGGAGGTGGAGGTGCGTATGCACCAGGGGGGGATATGTAGTTCGTGTGTGTGTGTGTGTGTGTGTTTTCTGTATTGGAAGGTTTGTGCTGTGAGTGCGCGAACTTGTATGTACTGGGATGTGTTTGCCTCTCTCCACTCTCCCAGCCTCCTTTGTCCTGCCCTACTGCCACGACCGACTCCAACTCATCCACCACTACGGCATCCATCTTGTCTGATGCACTGGTGGCAATGGAGGCCTATCTTGGAGAGGCACTGGACCTTGTCACTCAAGCAGTGCGGTGAGGGGTACTGAAGAGGGAGTGCTCCTCCCCAATTGTTCTTTGGTGTGATCACTAGAAGTCTTTTCACTGCTGCAGAAGAGAAGAGCAAGATAAGAAGCTGACATTCGTTCTCCTGGTGGACAGCTCCCTCGCACAACTTCCTCTGGAGGCGCTGTCGGTATTCTCCAACGAGACGGTACACGCGGTATCGAGGGATTTCTCGATGCAGATGCTTTGCAATCGTTTGAAGAAATTCACGGCGGAAGAAGGAGCGGGTAAGTAATGCAGTCAGCTTTATATACAGTAACTTACTAATTTCTGTGTAGCGGCGGCCAGTTGGTCTAGAGGTATGATTCTCGCTTCGGGTGCGAGAGGTCCCGGGTTCGATTCCCGGACTGGCCCTTTTTTTTGTCCACTTTATTTTCTCCTGTACAACGAAGTGTTTGTTCCTCCGTTGCAGACAAGCAGATAGATAAAACTCCAGTTGGAAAGAAAGACAGAGAAAAGTTCAAGCCCCAACCAGAGAGCTTTCTTGCCAACTGTGCAACAGCAAAATGTAATGAAACGACAAGTCAATAGTGTGCAGTTGCATCATGCAGTAATGGACACTGCTTCGTTCTTTCTTCTTCAGATGTTGTGGATGTTGGGAAGAAGCTCTGTGCCTATCAGCAGAAAGGTACTGTATAGCTTGTTGTTGTGTACTGGTGAGGTGTGCTGTACAGGTAGTAGCAGTGTACTGGTGAGGTGTGCTGTACATGTAGTAACAGTGTACTGGTGAGGTGTGCTGTACAGGTAGTAGCAGTGTACTGGTGAGGTGTGCTGTACATGTAGTAACAGTGTGCTGGTGAGGTGTGCTGTACATGTAGTAACAGTGTACTGGTGAGGTGTGCTGTACAGGTAGTAACAGTGTGCTGGTGAGGTGTGCTGTACAGGTAGTAACAGTGTACTGGTGAGGTGTGCTGTACATGTAGTAACAGTGTACTGGTGAGGTGTGCTGTACATGTAGTAACAGTGTACTGGTGAGGTGTGCTGTACATGTAGTAACAGTGTACTGGTGAGGTGTGCTGTACATGTAGTAACAGTGTACTGGTGAGGTGTGCTGTACATGTAGTAACAGTGTACTGGTGAGGTGTGCTGTACAGGTAGTAACAGTGTACTGGTGAGGTGTGCTGTACATGTAGTAACAGTGTACTGGTGAGGTGTGCTGTACATGTAGTAACAGTGTGCTGGTGAGGTGTGCTGTACATGTAGTAACAGTGTACTGGTGAGGTGTGCTGTACAGGTAGTAGCAGTGTACTGGTGAGGTGTGCTGTACAGGTAGTAACAGTGTGCTGGTGAGGTGTGCTGTACATGTAGTAACAGTGTACTGGTGAGGTGTGCTGTACAGGTAGTAACAGTGTACTGGTGAGGTGTGCTGTACATGTAGTAACAGTGTGCTGGTGAGGTGTGCTGTACAGGTAGTAACAGTGTGCTGGTGAGGTGTGCTGTACATGTAGTAACAGTGTACTGGTGAGGTGTGCTGTACATGTAGTAACAGTGTACTGGTGAGGTGTGCTGTACATGTAGTAACAGTGTGCTGGTGAGGTGTGCTGTACATGTAGTAACAGTGTACTGGTGAGGTGTGCTGTACAGGTAGTAACAGTGTACTGGTGAGGTGTGCTGTACAGGTAGTAACACTGTGCTGGTGAGGTGTGCTGTACAGGTAGTAACAGTGTGCTGGTGAGGTGTGCTGTACATGTAGTAACAGTGTACTGGTGAGGTGTGCTGTACATGTAGTAACAGTGTACTGGTGAGGTGTGCTGTACATGTAGTAACAGTGTACTGGTGAGGTGTGCTGTACATGTAGTAACAGTGTACTGGTGAGGTGTGCTGTACAGGTAGTAACAGTGTACTGGTGAGGTGTGCTGTACATGTAGTAACAGTGTGCTGGTGAGGTGTGCTGTACAGGTAGTAACAGTGTGCTGGTGAGGTGTGCTGTACAGGTAGTAACAGTGTGCTGGTGAGGTGTGCTGTACATGTAGTAACAGTGTACTGGTGAGGTGTGCTGTACATGTAGTAACAGTGTACTGGTGAGGTGTGCTGTACATGTAGTAACAGTGTACTGGTGAGGTGTGCTGTACATGTAGTAACAGTGTACTGGTGAGGTGTGCTGTACAGGTAGTAACAGTGTACTGGTGAGGTGTGCTGTACATGTAGTAACAGTGTACTGGTGAGGTGTGCTGTACATGTAGTAACAGTGTACTGGTGAGGTGTGCTGTACATGTAGTAACAGTGTGCTGGTGAGGTGTGCTGTACATGTAGTAACAGTGTACTGGTGAGGTGTGCTGTACATGTAGTAACAGTGTGCTGGTGAGGTGTGCTGTACATGTAGTAACAGTGTACTGGTGAGGTGTGCTGTACAGGTAGTAACAGTGCACTGGTGAGGTGTGCTGTACAGGTAGTAACAGTGCACTGGTGAGGTGTGCTGTACATGTAGTAACAGTGCACTGGTGAGGTGTGCTGTACATGTAGTAACAGTGCACTGGTGAGGTGTGCTGTACAGGTAGTAACAGTGTGCTGGTGAGGTGTGCTGTACAGGTAGTAACAGTGTGCTGGTGAGGTGTGCTGTACATGTAGTAACAGTGTACTGGTGAGGTGTGCTGTACATGTAGTAACAGTGTACTGGTGAGGTGTGCTGTACAGGTAGTAACAGTGTGCTGGTGAGGTGTGCTGTACAGGTAGTAACAGTGTACTGGTGAGGTGTGCTGTACAGGTAGTAACAGTGTGCTGGTGAGGTGTGCTGTACATGTAGTAACAGTGTACTGATGAGGTGTGCTGTACATGTAGTAACAGTGTACTGGTGAGGTGTGCTGTACAGGTAGTAACAGTGTACTGGTGAGGTGTGCTGTACATGTAGTAACAGTGTGCTGGTGAGGTGTGCTGTACATGTAGTAACAGTGTACTGGTGAGGTGTGCTGTACAGGTAGTAACAGTGTACTGGTGAGGTGTGCTGTACATGTAGTAGCAGTGTACTGGTGAGGTGTGCTGTACATGTAGTAACAGTGTACTGGTGAGGTGTGCTGTACATGTAGTAACAGTGTGCTGGTGAGGTGTGCTGTACATGTAGTAACAGTGTACTGGTGAGGTGTGCTGTACATGTAGTAACAGTGTACTGGTGAGGTGTGCTGTACAGGTAGTAACAGTGTACTGGTGAGGTGTGCTGTACATGTAGTAACAGTGTACTGGTGAGGTGTGCTGTACATGTAGTAACAGTGTGCTGGTGAGGTGTGCTGTACAGGTAGTAACAGT
>OZ025877.1:917500-925000 GCA_964019415.1 Ianthella basta | reverse complement strand
ATTCACAGACCTCCCCAGCGACAGTCTCAGACTGAAGTGTTTACAGCTCCTCACACTGCTCCTCCATCCCACACACAGACTGGTAAGCCCCTCGTGTTGCACAGGGGGAGGGACCAGTAGAACTGTAAATGACTGCAGTGGGTGTGCGTTTCATCTCACAGGCTGATTAGTTCTTTCCTCCTCACCAGCTTGCCTCCCTCCCCCCTTGTTCAGGTGCTGCAGAAGTTGCTAGAGTTGCTCCAGTCTGTCTGTGAGCAAGAAGCAGTTGGCAAGATGTCCGCTCACAGCCTCTCTCTGGTGTTCTCCCCAAACCTCATCTGGGAGCCCAGTCATGCACCCCTGTCCAGCTCCACACTGAAGAAGTTCTCTGGTATCGCAGAGTACATGATTGACAATGGCTGCACTATCTTTGAGGTAGAGTGGGCGTGAGGGTTGGGTACATGGGTGGTGAGGGGTGTGTGTGGTGTGATGTATGGCCACAAGATCTCTCACTCGACCCCAGGTCCCAGTTGATGTCCAGGATCAAGCAGAGAGGTACATCAGAAAGAAGAGCAGTGGGGAGGTTTGTAGGGGAGGGGAGGGGTTTCCCCTCTCGTATGCCATAGTGACCATACCCCCTCCCACCTCCAGGTTGATGCCCCCCTGACCCTTGCCTCCTCTAGCTGTCGGCAGGTTCCAGTGAGGTCCTTTCACAATGAGGGGCGGGAGAGGGCCGTGGAGGAGGTGAGCAAGTTGTACGCCTACATCCAGACCCTTCCCAACGGACCTCAGAAGACACACTTCTTGAAGAAGGTGAGTGTGGCCAGACTGTAGTTTTACCTAACTAAGTTATGGGTACTGATATTAGGGAGTTTCTAATTATTTAGTGAAATTTTTCTTGTCAATTGACGCTGTCACTTTCCTGTCACTCTGCTCTCTATCCAGTTTGAGTCTAGTCGCAAGATTCCTGGCACACCACAACCCTATACTAAGCCATCCAGAGCATGGAAGAAGGTGAGGGTCCTTAGGATACCCATCTCTGCATACCCCTGTTATATTGTATACCCACACACACTGCATGTGTGTAGCTGCCATGTTGTCCACTTCTGTGGAATAACCTTTGTGAACCATCCACATGGTCTAGTCAGTGAAAGTGTTGTTAGTATTTGTGGTTCATGGTTACTGCTTCGATTTGACTTTTCTGCAGTTTTTTACTCCATCGAAATTGACTTTGGAGAAGGTGAGCACTTTGCACTGTACCCATGTTTGTTATGACTAAGCTTGTGTAGCCAACCACTTTTTCACCTCCACTTTTAATTGATGATGTAATTGGTCAGCCGATGACGTCATAGAAATAGAAGCAGGAATAGCAGTCAGCTATGGGAGACTATGTTATGACAGGGATTTACCCTCTCCTCTGGTCCCTCCCATTATAGGGCATCAGCTCCTCTGAGTGCACAGATGACACTCCAGTGGCTCACAAGAAACCACGACTCCAAAGGACCACACTGAATGTGAGTGCTCTGGGAGACACCAGTGTGGTCTGTGTCAGTGTGTGTGTGTGTGTCACCTTCGCTTGTTGTCGGACGCAGGTAAGGATATTTAGCAGCGTGGGATAAATTATTGATAGATTGGCTAGTTTTACGATGAGTTGTTCAAATTGAGTCTCTCCACCTGTCCCCATTGCTACCCACTCAGGATGCAACTAACACACCCGTCTCAGTCCCACACAAGACTAATGGATGCAAGCAGGTACAGTAGTGTGTTGAGGTACACACACACACCACTCATAACATGGTCCATGATGTGTGGATCACCACAGATGACTGCTTGATGTCTCCCCCTCCCTCCCTCTTATGGCTAACTCCTCCACAGCCGCAAATGGTGGACAACAAGGAGAATTTGGTAGAAGGAACTAAAGCGTCGTTGGGACTGTTGGAAGACCAGGGCTCAGTCACTCCTCTTGTGGTGAGGAGCAGGTCAACCAGCGAGATGAAGGTGACAGCGGTGTGACAACACCCTGACACATTGACACATCATCCGTCACTGTCATCTTTGTATTGCAACTGTTTGCCAACGCTTGCATGCAACATGTGGATGTATTAATTGTTTGTAGGGCATATTATTCCATGGGCACTCTATCTTCCTTTGCACCCAGTAATGGAAGGGGTATTTGTTGGAATGTTCTGTTGGTCTCAGTGACAGCAAATAAATCATGTCACATCATGTCACATCACGTCACATCATGCAGGCATGCAAATACAGATAAAGTGTGGATCAAGATCATTGTGTGTGTGTGTGTGTGTGTGTGTGTGTGTGTGTGTGTGTGTGTGTGCAGTGTGCAGTGTGCAGTGTGTGTGTGTGTGTGTGCAGTGTGTGTGTGTGTGTGTGTGTGTGTGTGTGCATTTAGTCCTGGTTCATTCATGTCTCCAACAAAATTAAAGTTAGTTTGTTTTAATCAGTAACTTTTGATCTCGGACTGCTTGTCGTGGGTGATGTCCTGCTGTGTCCACTGCTCCCTTGTGCACCATAGTCTGACCTGTCACGCCCACCGTTGTCAGACCTCCTGTCACGTCTACCGTTGTCAGACCTCCTGTCACGTCTACCGTTGTCAGACCTCCTGTCACGTCCACCATTGTCAGACTTCCTGTCACGTCCACTGTTGTCAGACTTCCTGTCACGTCCACCGCTGTCAGACCTCCTGTCATAACCACCATACTCAGACCTGTAATGTCCACCGCTCCCTCGGGCATAGTGATCATCCCATTGGCCGTGTACTCTGTCACTGCGATAGTGGTGGTCATACATCCCTCGCCATCCCATCCCATCACCTCGCCCCCAATAGAAGTTACTGGGCGGCTCCCATTGGTAGTGGGGAGCATGTTGCCATGACGACCACTGTTGATCAGGAGTTCCACGGTCATGGTAGTGGTAGTGCTGCTCCCTGTGGTCCCTACATGTACACAGGTGGAACACAAGTGTATGGTACAGTGTGTATACGTATGCAGCCCTACCACAGCACTGCAGATGTGTGTCACATTGCATGTACATTGAGCATACCGGTGTGACCAATTTCCATGGTGGTTGCCATGGTAACCATAGTCCCCTCGTCTTCTATCATCTAGTCCACTCTGATGGCGGTCCTGTCCGTGGTGTGACCTGGGGTATTCCCTGGGGCTGTCCCCATACTTAGGTCTCTTACTGGAGGGTACTCCACTATCGGCATTGTCAGGGAGGCGGGTACGGGTGTTGGGGGGAGGGGCATCGTCTCTGGAAGCTACTGGAGGGATTGGATCCGAAGGAGGCGGGTCTGGCAGCGGAGGACATCTGTATGCAGGTCAAGTGGAGGAAGGAGAGGTCACATAATTGTAATGGTGATTTGCGTGGAGGGTGGAACACACCACCAGTAGGGCACATCAGATTAGCATAACTGTTATGGCCCCTGGACTAGATCCAGTACACACCCTCACACAATGCACATTCACCCTCACACCATGCACATTCACCCTCACAGCATGCACATTCACCCTCACACCATGTACCTTCACCCTCACATCCTGCACATTCACCCTCACACCATGTACCTTCATCCTCACATCCTGCACATTCATCCTCACACATGTACCTTCACCCTCACACCATGCACATTCACCCTCACACCCTCACCCTTGCTTCAAGTGGTCCAGGTACTCTTGGTTTTCAATGTCATGTTTTCTTGCTTTGTTGAATGCTTCAAGTGATGAACAGACAGAAGAGCTCACACAGGAACATCTACAAAGTGTCAGCACAACCTACCAGCGACTGCAGACTGGAAGGAAAGCCCATTGTGCTCCATCATGTACCTGCAGAAGAGGCACATGACAGTCACATGCTAGTCACATGACAGTCACATGCTAGTCAAATGCTAGTCACATGACAGTCACACGCTAGTCACATGACAGTCACCTGCACACGAGGTAGCCTGTTCTGTTGAGCCCATGTGTGCAGTGCACGGCCACCACTTCCCCCTTCTTGGCCTGCTCCAGCCATCGCTCCAGCTCAAAACAAAACCTCAGAAGATGGGCCACGTACAGTAAAGCTACAGAAATACTGCATCAGTTGGTTGCCATGGATACTCACTGTTTATACACACTATCTGGTGGTATGGTCTGTCCAGGACACCTGATCTTCACATGGTGCACTCCTCTGTCCCTAAACTCCTGCAGGGAACATTACAAGACAGCAGTGGTGTGAGGACTATGTGTATTGTACCAGGCAGTCTATCGTGCTAGACCACTCTCTCCTGTTTGGCACAAATGGAAGCAAAGTGCCTTTACTTGTGGCTACACTTGTGAAGAAGGATCGAGCTTGTCAACTAGGTTGTGTCATATATTGGTGTTGCATCCATGCGGCTGTCCTTCCAATGCATACCGGCACATTTAGATGTTACACAGACACAAAAGTGCTCCAATAACAGTTAAAGTACTCCAAATTGGTCACAGTAGGTCACTTTCTCCTTTAATGTATCCCTTCATGCCACATTAGCACTATACATAACGCAGTGTCTTGACTAACCTTTGGGTCGTAGTATCGAGCGGTGTTGGTGAAGTCAATCACAAGGGACAGGAGATGGGACTTGGCCAGTAAGCCGTCCACTAATTGAGTGGGCGTGAACCTGTATGGGACAATGTAGGGCATGTGTCCATGGCAACGCACTCCGCCAGCACGCAATGCACTGCACTCACATTTGCTCGGACGTAAGGCCATCAGGGACTCTTTGGGATCGCCTGAAGATCTGGAGACAAAGAAAACAGCAGCAGCACGGCAACTTCACCAAACATCTACTTGCAACTTTTACAGCCACAGCACTAAACAACTCATCACACATCTTACTAAGTTTACTTCAGCCAACTTCTATTTATAAGTTAATCTTGCTGGACCCTGGGAGAGTGGGTCTTTAAAGTGGAGAAACGTGAGGTACCGTTTGGCGAACAGCAGGAGGTTCCAACTACACAAATGAACCTTCTTCCACTTATTGTTAAGATGCAATAAATTAAATTACAAAGGCAAGCCAGCAGTGACTTAGGCCTTGGTACGCATGTACGGCTAGCAGGGACTAGCGCCGGAGAGCTGAACACACTGATAGTCTTGACGGACAGCTCCTCATAGGATTGGATCACTCTCTGCTAACCACATTCACTCGCTTCAACTAGTTGGCAACTAGTTACCTTCCACTAGACATGCACTAAAGTAGTGTGAAGGGAATCACATTATTTTAGCTATTAAACTAAGCTATTAAAGCTATTGCACACACATATAGGTTCAGAGCAGACACTCTCAACCTGCAGCGGCCGCTGTTCACGGAAGTGCGGCGCTAACTGTGAGACGCGACGGCTGCGCAGTACTAGTGTTGGCACACGTGCACTCGACGCGCCACAGTTGACAGACCCACCTGCTGCAGTGGGGTCTTGACTGCCACTATCCGTGTGTTGGCGATCACGTCGCCAAACGGGATGTAGTCCACCCATCTGGAAGGGAGCGAAGGACAATGACGGCACAGGAAGGAAGAGTGTGGGGCCTAGAAGCGACCAAACCTGTCAGGGATCTTGAATCTGTACATGGCGCGATTGGAGGGTGTCTAGTTTGACTGTCTTCCGTGAATACAGTGGGGAATTCCCTTCTTGCATCACGTGCACCTTACAGCATACAGTACGCCGCGTATCAAATTATGCTGCATCCATTCTATGCTTCGAGCACATGGCTGGCTGGAGCATAGTCTAACCACGCGGCCTATGGCAGGATGGAAGGATGTAGAGGTGCATACAGTGCGGGTGCCTGTCATTAACATGTGTGCTTGTGTGTTTGTGCAGTCTACAGCAAACATCCTCTCACCTGCCAGTTAACATGCGACTTTAAAATACTACACGGGTAATAATGAGTGATCAGCATGTATATACGTGATAACTCTGTGTGTTATATAACGTGACCTTGCCTTCTCCTACACACATACGCATGCATTGTTTGGTGTAACAGGTCATGAACAGGCCTAGAAGTTGTTGTGATGTGCATACACTCCAGTCGCAATTGACATGCACACACACGTGGGCTGGTACAAGCGCTAGCTACAGTGCGTAGAATAAATACTGAAGAAAGAGATTTAAATTATCACTACTTCAATTGTACAGTTACTATTGCCCTAAATAAATTAAATTTGATGAGTTAGGGATAGATTGCTTGTGCAGAATAAAGTGTTCACTCCTTCTTGTTGTTGTTGTCACCTTGGACTCTACATCTGCCAAGGATGACCAGTGGCACTAGGAGGAAGAAGCCGCCAGCACTATAACAGAGGAGGGGGCCATACCTCCAGTAAACTGTGGAGAAGGAGAGAGAGGGGGGAGAGGGGGAGAGGGGGAGAGGGGAGTAGGGGAGGGGGAGGGGAGAGGGGAGGGAAGGAGAGGGAGAGTGGGAAGGAGTGACATGGCAGACCACACAGCCCAATGTGACACACTCTTGGCAGGCCTGCCATGTTGCCATGGAAACCACAGTGTGTAACTCACCTGTACTGGCTGCAAAAGGTCCAAGTGCTCGGGCTAAAGCACCTAATGACCGGAATATCCCCATCACTCGTCCCTTTTCATCCCCACTTCCAAATTGAGATACAATGGTAGTCAGACTCGGAACTATGGTGCTGGCACCTGTGGGAGAGGGTGGGGGTGACATGTGAGGGAGAGAGGGGTGGATGTGGGAGAGCTAGGGGTGTGGGGCTCGGACAGTTAACAAACGTGATGTAATGTGATGTCATAGAGTGTCACTGTTACATGCAATGATTTCAACAGAAATATAGCAGGAAGTAATCAATAGCACAGGAAGTAATCAATAGCACAGGAAGTTTTGGCAACGAGAAAGGCTATTGTGGCCTATCCTTCCTATGCCATTAAAGCTCCTCCCTAGGTTTTGACTTGAATGTCAGAACCCATGGAGTGATGTAGAGTTGTGGACTCAGCTGTGAGGAGTCTGAACTGACCAAAAGAGTACAGAGCCAGTCCAAAGTAAAGGAGCAGTTGAGTGGAGGCAGCTCCAACCAGCACCAGGCCTGGGATGATGGCTAGCAGCCCCTGGGGAGGGGGAGGGGGAGGTGTGTCAGACAGCCCTCCCCTGGGACAACACACATTAGCTTCCCTCTGCATGGGGACCAAACACAAGATGCCACTCACCTTGAGCGCTGTCGCCTTCTCCTTGCCCAGTGGAGTCCTTCTCACATAACCACCTGTACAGGTGACACCGACAGGTTAAAATTAGATGCTGACATAATGTGGCTGATAAAATGGCTGCCACTCACCCTGTACTGCTGCCATGACGATGCCAATGAAGAGAAACATCCTGCCTTGCTGTAAACTGTTGAGAGCAAGACAAGTTGAGACAAGTTGAGACAAGTTGAGACAAGTTGAGATAAGTTGAGATAAGTTGAGACAAGTTGAGACAAGTTGAGACAAGTTGAGACAAGTTGAGACACGTCACTACAGCACCAGTAGCAACACACTG
>OZ025877.1:845000-912500 GCA_964019415.1 Ianthella basta | reverse complement strand
CTGTGTGCCTGTGAGTGAAGATGGGTCCTCACAGCCAGCGGTCTCTGCTGTGTGGGTGGAGTCATACAGCGATGGGACCACTACTTGCAGCATGTGTAGGCCAGAGGAGAGGGGCGGGGCTGAGGATATGGGTGGGGCACCCACACTATATCCCATGGTAGGAGGGTAGGGTGTGACTGGGGTGGCCCCGTTCATTAGCATCCACCAAGAGGAGTGACCAGGAGTATTAGAACACGGATGAGTGTGCAGAAGAGGCTGCAGTGAGCCACAGTGCGACCCGTAGTGTCGTGAGTTGTACAACATCTCCCTCCGCTGCTTCGCACGCCTGTTCTGGAACCAAACCTTGATCTGCTGGTCCGTTAATCCAGTACATAATGACAGGGTCTTCCTCTCAGCTGCTCCTATGTAAGGTCGGTGCTGGAAAGTCTGCTCAAGTGTGTATGTCTGTGTTTCTGTGAAGGTGCGCCGTGAAGTGCCCAATAGCTGGTTGTGCAGGTCTGCTGCAGTAGGTGTATGTGTGTGTGTGGGGGGGGGGGGGGGGGGGAGGATGAAGAGAGAAGGAGAGGTGGGGGTGTAGAAGTGAGGTGAGGGGAGTGGTTACATCATCCAAACACAAGGTCAGATATGAGAGCTTATAATTAGTATTTGACTTCAAAGGGCAGCCAATCAATTAAGGGAACCAGACCTTTCCAGTACATAGCTGTACCTCTAATCACTGTGCACTTCTTCTCCCAACTACAGGTTATTTAAACTATGCAACGTCCTAACTTAAGTGAGAGGCATCCTCACCTCTCGCCATACCTTGGGAGGGCAACACACACGTAAAGTGATAGTGACGTATATCTTATGACATTTTGCATCGTGTATTGCATAAAATGAGCATCTTGCAACTGGGACAAGAAATCACAATACTGTGTCAATGAGGACCGTCATTTTTAGCGCATACCAGCTTAACGATTCGTCAATACTACACCAATATCCCCATAGTTGTCACATGACACTCACCGGAGGCCAGTGCATCTGCTGGTAACTGCCCCTCCCTTGGCCGGGCCACACCTCCTCCCGGAGCGAGGAGGCGGGTCACTGGTGCCCTCTCCATCCCTGCAGAGGGGCGGGCATTGCAGGGCGCCAGCAACGTCTCCACAGAGAAGCTCTGCGACAGTCCGCCACCTCCTGCTTTCCTTCCACCCTTCTCCTCCCTCTCCTCCTCCACACACGGGCCTGCTGCAACTTCGCTGGAGCTCGCCTCGGACATTGCACAAGCGGGCGGGCCACTATACCTCGCCTTCCACCGCAAGCAAACGAAACAGATTAATCGCTAATGTTGCTGATGACGGGGAGTGCTGCGGTCGCAACCAAGTTGCTAGCAAACCCAACGGGCGAGCCCGTACTGGCTGGTCTCCTGTAGAAGCTAACAGAACTCCACTCGGACCGCCCCTAACTCTTCAACTCCAGTCCGCGCTCTCTTTGTACATCGACTCTGCACAATACGCCCCCTGTTCCGCTAGCTGCAGATGGGTATCACTAACTAAATTCATTGCTTGTTCCTAGCGAGTCTATCTATACGTATACCCGCGCAATGGCGTCTGAATGGGATTGCGGAGGCCTGGAAGGTTTAGAGCATTGATCATATAATGGTAGCCTTGTCCCTCAAAGGGCCGTCTTCAACTGCAAAGATGAAACAAAAACAATTTATGATTGTTTCTATCTTCGTAATGTTTTGCTCGATTCAGATCTTTTTAATTCAACAAGTCTACCATGTGATTACCACTCTAGCCAAATGCTTCCCAATTAAAATCTGAATGTGGAAATGAACCTCTATACAGTCTAAGAAGAGACAGTTACAACTGAACACAGAATGTTATAGTTTGTGATTCCTAAAACAAGATACAATGTCCTTAATAGTCTGAGTGTGTACAAGCTGAGGAAGGTATGAAGTGATTTATGCTGCCAATACTCAGGCTAAATGTAGTACAGAAAAGAAGAAAACTAAATGGATTCTGTACAGGGAAGATGTATAGTAACAATTATATACATAACTGGCTCATGTATACCGTGTCATTTTATATTGAAATGGTACCAACCACATATACTGACGCAGTACTTGATATTGTATAGTGGTAATTGAGTTCACTGCTGAAAGCGTTGTCATGGCGATGATGGGGTGGGCAGAGCCCGGCTCTGCCAATCAGGCACAAATGGCATCTGAAACTGATTGGGTACGGCTGCTTCGGATGTCGCTGCAACTGTGAATGAGTGCGAGAGTGATGGAGGGATTGGGGAGAATGTGGTGGGTGGGGACAGCATTGGGTTGGGGTGGGGCAGGTTGGGGAGTCCTGGTCTGTGAGCAGGGAGTGGTGAGGGGAAACCCCCAGCAGGAGATGGCGGGATTGGTGAACCAAAGGCAGGCGCAAAGTCTCTAGGAGCAGCATGAGGAAACATGCCGCAGGGATAGCGGGGGCCATTGGTGGAAATTGCCGGTGGGTAGGGGAACCGCTCAGACCCATATGGTGGGATGTACCCGTAGATGGGAGACATTGCACCGGGACTGAAGGAAGGGAAGGAGGCCTTGGCAATTCGCATGTCCATTTCTTGTTCTTCGGTCTGTCTCTTATACTTCATCCTCCTGTTCTGGAACCAGGTCTTCACTTGCATGTCCGACAGCCTCAACTTCTCTGCAAGTTCTCCTCGCTCGGCTGAAGAGAGGTATTTCTTGTCCTGGAACTTCTTCTCCAGCTCAGCAACCTGCTCCCTGGAGAAGGCAGTGCGGGTCTTCTTTGGCTTTGGAGGGGAGTCAGGATCATCAGAGTTGGTGTCTGTATGAGAGTGTTAACACAAGAGCCACAGTGAAGCACTCCTAGCTATACCATCCTCACACAACCAAGCTAGAGGGGCCAATGGCTGGAGCTACAAGACAGCTACTCCCTTACCTGCAGAACTTTGGCTTCTCAAGTGTTTCATTGGTCCTCCAGATGGAGGTGTGCTGCGAAGATCCACCTCTCTATCCACTGACCAATCGTCTGTCTTCCTGCTGTCGCCCCGGGCCATTGGACAGGCTGCCTCACCCTCGGCTGCATTCTCTGACAACAGTCTCTCGATGCGGAAGGACTGCTGTACCCCGTGTTGTCCAACCACCACCGACTCCTTAAGTCTGGAGTTGCTGTAGTCCAAAGGACTAGAGGATACAGCTGTGTAGGGAATGACATGATAAAACACATAATGATATTCATGGCCTGCAGGATGAATTTGATTACATGCATAAATTATATAGGGTATGCTGTGACTGTGCTTCTCCAACATGTGCAGTGCAGGTCTAGCCACTAGTGCCAGCATTGAGTGGGAAGAGTAGCAGTATCATGGGCCGCCCTCCGTTTGATGGTCCAGGCCACACCCCCTCCCAGCCCCACCCCCTCACGACAGCCGTTCCCGGCCCTGCCCCTCATAACAGACCAGGCTTGCCCCTCCCCTTGATGCCCAAGCTCTCCTTGCGGCAGCCCCTCCCCCTTCCCAAGACCCAACCTCTGGCATCCACTACACCTGGTCCAATTTGTAAGTGTAATGGGCCGAAGATAACAAATCTGGTGGGCACGCTAATTTGAGCCCGATATAAACCACACACACATTCCCAGAACAGCCCACTGGTGTATGTCGTGTTACCATAGTGACCTATCTCCGGCCACAACTACGACCCAAACCCACTGGTGTGTGTAAATGGGACTTGAGCAATCAAAAGCAACAGCAAACAACATAGCTTAGTCTGGGAAGATGATGTCATATGACATCATAGTACATTGTGATGATGTCACACTGCACATAAAACTGCTGAATGTTGCATATAAATGTACAAGAGTTTGCTCAATGTTTTGTGTGCATTTACATGAGTGCATATCTGTGTGTGCGTGTGTACACATGAGTGGATTCCTGTGTCTGTGTTTGGTGTGTCGGTCTCTCTCTCTCTCTCTCTCTCTCTCTCTCTCTCTCTGTGTGTGTGTGTGCGTGTGTGCGTGTGTGAACACAGACTATGCAGTTCTCCCACGTGATATGAACACTAACATTCTGAGGGAGGTGGTAGCGGTGCACACAGCACACACCCAGCACCTCCAGTTGAGGGGCTAGAGATACTGATAATGGGCCCACTAGCTCAGGGAGGCAGAGTTGTAGGCTGTGTCCACATCCTCTGGACTACCACCCACCCAACTGGCATCAATCAGCTGATCCAAGGCCACTGCCAGGCATCCAAGCCCGTAATCACCTTAATCACGTGCTGTGTACAGTGACCAGATTTGCTAAGCATCTGCATCCAATAATGAACTGACCAATCACTGCCTCATAATGGGACATTTGAATCTCGATCACACTCCATCAGACACCATTTGTCCAACCACTCACCCCAATATAGCCCAACAAACAGATCACCACTCACTGATGGATGCTAAGGGCAACAAAGTGTTACGTCTGGCCAATGTCTATAGAAGGGCCCCTCCCTCTTTAATGTGATGTGTATGGTGGTCTAGTGATCCACACTGTCACCGTCTGCAGGCAATGGACTGACTAATTATTGGAAATGATCGAGTGGAGGTGCTTTGTGCGCTAATGGGTGTCTTACCCAACTAACCCTATTCAAAGTAATTGATTTCTTCAATGAACAACGCGCAGTCACACACAGAAACACACGCATGCATTGTGGTCAATGTGTGAAGTGCACCTCCTCGTTCTTTTGACACTACTGTGCGTGTTGGTATGCATGTGTGTGTCATAGCGTAGCCCGCCCAGGACTTGTACCCCTCCCCTCCCCCAACCCACACCCCCACTGCTTGTGCAGAGTGCAATGGAGCATGAGGTGGAGTGTGAAACACACACACAACGAAATTCTTTCAACATTACTCCCATCCACACCTGTCCGTGTATGTGCTTGTCTGAACACCCGCTATGCTGACAAAGGGCACCATTCACACACTGCATGTATGTAAGCCGTACACAGCCTCCTACACTACACTTCAACTAAGCTGCTAAAATCTGGAAGCAGCACACAATACACAAATGAAAGAGCATGTACACACACACACACACACACACACACACACACACACACACACACACACACACACACACACACATACAGGAGTGTAGGCAACACGTGACACACAAATAAAACAGCTTTGGTTGGAAGAACCAGTGTGTCTTTCAGTGGATATATTCCCGAAAGGTTCACTGTTCATTAAAGAGCAATGACTCGATGCTCTCCATTCTTCATGCTTTAATAGCTGCTGACAATGGCTGTTCTTCACATACATACATTGACTAGCAGTGTCAGGGCTGTCATAGTCTCCGAATTGTCCAAAGGCCTAAGCCATTATGTAGAGCCAGGTCCCATCCAATCAAAGCAGGTGCGATGCACCATTAAGCACAAAGCATACATGGCATGTTCATTGCGCTCCCCTTTACATGCCATGCTGCTCCAGTGGCGTACAGCTCTCTATCCAAAAGCGGAGCTAGCACCAGTTTACTCCTTTACAGCGATGTAGGCAGGGGGTGTCATCCCAAAACACACCACCTCTTTCTCCCACGGTTACCACACAATGGAGTTTGGCTTGACCGAGTTGTTGGGTATGTTTGCTACTTCCTGTGTCCCAGTGAGTCACCTCACTGTGGTTGTGGTCAGCGAGGGAACATGACCATAGCAACCCACGGGGCAATTGGACATGGTGAAGACAAACTGGCTGGACAATGAACGTTATGTCACTCACTGCATGCACCCTTACTGTAAATATTGCGGTGGTCGCTTTTAATGTTGGAGGTGTGGCCATTGTCACTTCAACCATGGCATAGCTGTGTTCATATGTATGCAGGTGAAGACAGATGAGATGGGCACCCGTGCAGTGTCACTGAGTTAAGTGCAGTTTACAGTTACAATTTGCATTGCTGTGTATGCAGTATGCAGTGATATAGGTCACACTGTTAGCAGTGGAACAGAAGGGATAGCACGTACAGTAGGAGCCCAGCTTTTGGAAGACTGAATGCATTACAGTGAAACCTGTCTAAGACAGCCACTTTTGGGCCAGTTCTAACTGACCTTTATAGAGAGGTGGCTGTTCTACAGAGGTAGATTGCATTTTAGTGCTATTTGGGGCCAGGGAGGCTGGCTGCTTTAGAGAGGTGGCTGCCTAACACAGTGATCATCTTAGACAGGTTCCACTGTTGTTGATATTGGAATATTTGTGTTTCCAACTCATTCTTTCACAGATAGACAATGAGAGGAATGTTTCAAATGGTTACCTGCTATTCATCACCTCGTATGTTGGCACTGTAGTGCCTAAGTGGACTCTTACACACACACTTAGCTACACACAGACACACATACACTGCGAACATGAGTGAGACCCCATCTCCTCATCCCTGTCCCTCCTGTGTCTGATTTAAAGTTGTGTACGCACTACTCAGAATGCCAGAGTGCATGCAGCACTGTAGCACTCAGCTAGGTCATGAAGCGTGCACGCTTGACATTGAGGGAACCAGTGTCACTTCAATCGATCAAGGAATCATGTTTTGGTCAGGGAAAACTTTATCTCACAGGACTACTGCTCAAGGTGGCCAGCAGAAGAAAGTGGTACAGGGAACAAAACAAATGACCTTAAGACACTGTACGTAGTCCAGCCTGTCCAGACCAGAAGGCTGGTGCACTATTGAGTGAGTTCCTTCAACACTGACCTACTTAACAACCAACCAACCTTCCACTAGGTGAGCATGGCTAGCCATTCACCAATACCAAGATCTGCACAAATCGTGACAAGTAGTGTGAACAGAATTGAAAGGTGAAGGTCTTCAGGTTGACTGTTTTGACACAAGTTAAGTTAAGACTCAGTGTGTCAGATTAAGACTGTACCATCAGATGTAATCGTCATAGCAACAGGAAAATGATACTTCAAGTCGTATAAATCATGTTTGCAATGATACCGCAACACTCCGGTATAGGCTGGAGTCCAATATCACCTTTCACAACAGATGAGGGGGTCAACTTTAACCGTAGGTGTTCGAAATGTGTGATTTGGAAAACAGCTCTTTATGGAGAGGAGTGATTCCGCCAAACACCACGTCCTCGGCAGTATTGGAGGGAGTGAAGACTTGTACACAGTACAACGTGAACTCAGACTTAGTTGCCCTCAAGGAATGCAGGACAGCTGAGTCCATCATACTCATTCCTGGCTTGTGGGCAAGCTGAAGACCCATATAGCTGATAATTTGTGCTATATGCTGGAAGTTTAGGATGTTGTGCTGTTCACTAAAATCAGATTGAATACCCAGTACACACATATCACACAGTGCACATACACACACACACACACACACACACACACACACACACACACACACACACACACACACACACACACACACACACACACACACACACACACACACACACACACACACACACACACACACACACACACACACACACACACACACACACACACACACACACACACACACACACACACACACACACACACACACACACACACACACACACACACACACACACACACACACACACACACACACACACACACACACACACACACACACACACACACACACACACACACACACACACACACACACACACACACACACACACACACACACACACACACACACACACACACACACACACACACACACACACACACACACACACACACACACACACACACACACACACACACACAAACACAAACACGCCAGTGGCCCATTGGCAGCTAGAGACACCAGCTTTATATATCAACCAAGGCGCATGGCTCCTCTGTGCAACTAGTACAGGTACTCATCTATGGGCTTGCAGGACCCATATGAGATGAGAGAGGTGGGGTACGGCCTTGAGTGACAGCATCAGAATATCCGCCCTGCACTCCTTGCTGTAGAATTCCCCACCTATGCTTGGTATTATGTCTAGGCAACTAGCATAAGTTGCTCAACACCAAAAGTGGTTAGTGGTTCACAAGTATGACTAGACTTGTAACAAGACAAAAACCAAGTTTTGAACCTTCCTCATACGCACACACACACACATGCACACACACACACACACACACACACACACACACACACACACACACACACACACACACACACACACACACACACACACACACACACACACACACACACACACACACACACAGACACACATGTACATTTAGGATTGTTCTGTCATGCAAGTCCCTGTTATACTGTCCCCAGTGCACTATGTAGCTCCTATCACATGCAGTGTTACTATCCAATGGTGGTGCCCAGTACAACTGTAGCTACATATATATAGTACACACTGTCAATGAGCACACCTTGCATAGAGCTAATGTGAAAGATGCTGCACGCTGCTAGCGCTGGTAGCAGCGGGTGTTCATGCTTTTGTTATATACAGAAGTGGATGTGAATCACAAAATGTAATACAGTTTGAATTTGAGTAACTGCAGCACAGCGTTGTTCTTAGTATGCAGTGTTATGTCCCAGAGGGTGGAATACAGCGCGCCGCGCGCAACAATTTACACGCGTGCATGCAGGTGTTGCGAGGCTAGTTAGTGTCTTGTGCTGTGAGCAACACACCTGCGGTCACTGCAGCAGGGACCGTCTTCCCGCACGCCAAGGTCGCCATTTGCAGTGAAGAAGTGAAGTCGGTGCTCGTCCTGATTTCCCGCGTTGCTGCTGCCGGAGGGTAACAAGGTCAGGGAGATTGGATACTCACAAATGGGTCGATGAATGTGCTCGTCAGCTAGGATTCTCTGCCGCTGCAGCGAATTCAACGTGAGTTGGTTGTTGCGCTGAGGAGATACGTCGACTGATCGATCGTTGGTAGCGACGGCCTTAAATCGATGCCATTACCCCTGCTGCGGTGACGTAGCCAATGCGGTGCTATGAATAGTATAAAATAGCGACTGAAAATCTATTGTGTCTGAGCTAATGGAGCGAGACGGCGGTGGTCGGCCACGGGGATAGCGCTGCACGCGCCAAGCTGGCAATGATTGAACGGACAGAAACGGAAGCCAGCGTTCAAAGTTGGTTGCCATGGCAGCCCATCCTTGACCAAGATGGCTGAAGTGGAGGTTGACCGTGAGTGCCTTTAGCGTCTTCCCACAGCGTGATTAAGTTCTATCAGTCACAAAACCAATGAACTTTATTTTTATTAGCATGTGAAGCGGGTTAAGCCTCGTGGTTAGTTGTTGTGTCTCTCCTCCCACCACTCCTACACAATGCAGGCCTCCAGGAACACAATGCTACAAACTTACATGAATGGCAGGGAAGGTTCGTATTGCCAACATACATTGTGTGTGTGTGTGTGTGTGTGTGTGTGTGTGTGTGTGTGTGTGTGTGTGTGTGTGTGTGTGTGTGTGTGTGTGTGTGTGTGTGTGTGTGTGTGTGTGTGTGTGTGTGTGTGTGTGTGTGTGTGTGTGTGTGTGTGTGTGTGTGTGTGTGTGTGTGTGTGTGTGTGTGTGTGTGTGTGTGTGTGTGTGTGTGTGTGTGTGTGTGTGTGTGTGTGTGTGTGTGTGTGTGTGTGTGTGTGTGTGTGTGTGTGTGTGTGTGTGTGTGTGTGTGTGTGTGTGTGTGTGTGTGTGTGTGTGTGTGTGTGTGTGTGTGTGTGTGTGTGTGTGTGTGTGTGTGTGTGTGTGTGTGTGTGTGTGTGTGGCCATATGTGTACCGTACACATTATGGCCACACATACACATAGTAAGGCTTTCAAAAGGCACCACATTGAGCTTATCCATGAAGAGCGTGTGAAGCTTGTGTGGATTCCGTATTCCCTGTGGGCCAGAGTGTTGGCTCCACTATGCAGACATCTGAATACGCTTGATACCCCCCCACTGGCACATGCCTCCACACTTACTTGAGATTACTGGCAGCAGCAGCACTGGGTCCAATACGGACATCACCTTGCTAATGGTATAAGGCACTGGGTACAACCCAGAGGCGCTGACGACTAAAACTACCAAATGAGGAGTGACTTGGCGTTAGGTTATACAGTACTCATGGCTCTGTTTTTGGCGGCTGCCCTGAAGCCACCCGGCGGGGCCACATGTAAAACTTTCAGTGGCAATGATAACTTTTGTACATGCCTCCAACCCCCCCCCCCCCCCCGTTGGGGGGTATGTAATGTGGCCATTTAGGCAGAGAGGCAATATGACAGGACAACCATGTATGTATGGTGTGTGTGGGGGGGGGGGGGGGGGGGGGTCATATCTCTATTTAATACTCAACATACCTGCATGTATGCTCTAAGCCAGTCTGCCAAGTAGACCACTGTGGTTGGGCAAGTAGATTGTGTGTTGTCCTGCATGTATGCAGTGAGCTTAGTCAAACACACACCTGCTCTGATACCAAGGCTGCACACTGCAGAGTGTTAACAGCCTCCTATATGCACCCGGCAATGAATTCATATCATAATGGTATTCATTACCCTCAGTAGCACTATTCATGATGTGATTGTGGTAAATATTTGTGGGCCCCTAGCCGAGGTGAGATAGGCAACACTTGGTCTGGCAGTTTTGTGTCCAGCGCTGATATCGACCCACATTGCATTCCATCCTCCATCTCTCACTAGTTGGGTACTCTTTCTGTACACTTATGGCAATCTCTGTTCAGTGAACTGCAACATTGGTCTGCGCTATCTCTGACCAGCCCTGGGCCACCTGCACCACATCATAGCCTCAATCCCTTGTCCTGGTCAAGGTTGGGGGAGGTAAACGCTAAAGTTTACCCCAATTACCACTGACCTCACCAGACCCTGACCTACTGAGAGTTGAGGAGCATCAGATCGGGGTGCGTCTCTGTCCTTGCAGTCTCTCTCTCTCTCTCTCTCTCTCTCTCTCTCTCTCTCTCTGTGTGTGTGTGTGTGTGTGTGTGTGTGTGTGTGTGTGTGTGTGTGTGTGTGTGTGTGTGTGTTTGGGACCTGCACCAGCTGTGTATCTCACACACGGCTCCCCTTACACCTCCCCACCTCCTCACTTCCCCTCCTCCCCTTCACACACTAGCACTCTCTCAAACATGTCACTGAATAGGCCAGTGTGGGTAAATGTTTGTCTGTGTACTAGTGTTGCCACAATATAGGAAAATATGTATCACGATTATTGTAGGTTTGTATCACGATATATATTAATGAACAATTGGCACAGTGCTCAGATATAAGCCAAACGCATAGAGTAACGCAACGAGCAATAAAGCAAACAGGTGAGGTACATGCGTACATGGTCTTCCAGCTGTTACTCAGGATTTTCAAAAAGAAAGATCAGTTGGTCAGCATGTCAGCAGAGATTAGGCCAATATCGCGATAGGAAGAACACTGCTTTTGTATCGTGATATTGTGTATATATCGCGATATATCGTGTATCGCGATTATCGTGGCAACACTACTGTGTACTTAACACATTCATTGTGTACAATGCATTCCCAGTAAACACGCACTCACAATATATGAAGCGAGTGCCCATCTTATTGGGACACACACGCCTTGTTATTTGTATGTTGAAATAGTCATTATAGTGTCCCACATTGTTGATGTGGTAATCTAGTTGGTTGCATGGTGCTTAAGCACTGTCCAAGACAGGGCCACCCGGACACGCACACTCCATTGATTAGCTTTGTCAATGACATTGTTTGTTTTGTGAAGTGTCAATTGGGATATTTGTCACCAAGCGGTTGATTGTTTCTAGAAGCCCCCTGCACGTGTGTATGCCAGTGCACTAATTGTGTGGTATGTTTGGCATTGTGTACACAACAGTGGCTGTAATGGGAACAACATGGAGGTGGTTGTATAAGTCCAACTCCTTCTGTCTAGTTCCTTGTATTGAATCTCAACCTTTAATGAGACATGGAGATTCCTAAAGATGGCATCTTCTGTGTGTGTACTATATCCAACGATTGTCACAGTTTGTCATAACATACTCTTTGCGAAGGGAAAATGGCATCTTCCTTCCTCGCATCCTTCACCTGGGACCATTGATGGTGGTGTTAAGACTACCACTATCTAGCTGTTACTGTGAAGATGTGCAGTGTGTGTGTGTGTGTGTGTGTGTGTGTGTGTGTGTGTGCTGTAATCTGATGCTTGTTTGTTGCCGTCAGGAGTCGCATTACTGTCCTGGCCACCCCAAAGATGTCCGGCCACTTACTGGACAGACTTTAGGTGAGGGAGAGTTAGTGAGGACACACACATGCATGCGCACACATGCACACACACACACACACACACACACACACACACACACACACACACACACACACACACACACACACACACACACACACACACACACACACACACACACACACACACACACACACACACACATACACACACACACACACACACACTGTTTACTCTCAGCCTATGGTGATATGGGAGTGGGTAGGGGTGTGAGATACATACAGTATGTTGGTACTGTGTTAAGTGTGTTTTTCCGTCTGTTCTCCCTCCCTGGTGTTGGCAGCCCCAATGTGGTGTGGGGCAACCAAGACCACATGTGGCCCATCAGCCCAGCTGCTCTGCATGCCAAACCTAGCCATCGACTGGAGGAATTGGCACAACCAAAACGGAGCCACAGGGATGAGCAGTGCTACATGTGAGTCACATGACAGTCACATGACAGTCACATGCTTAGCTTGAGCTATAATTATATGTAGTCACTTGAGTTGTGGTATTTTCTGCCTCTAAAAGTTATTGTATCGGTGCACCACTTTCATATGAATGTTGATGTGTGTGTTATGCTTAGAAACAATGAAGCCTTCTTTACAAGTTGGCATTAATTTGGTAATCCCTACTTTGTACTTTTAATATTGTATGTGTACATATGTAAACTGTCTTCCTCCACCCTATCATCTCTCCCAACCCCCTGCTCCCCCCCCCCCCCACACACACACTTCTCTGCCAGTCCCGAGTTCCAATTCAGTTGTGGACGCACCTCCCAGATCTGGCAGGTGAAGGAGGCCGCTAAGCGCTTTGCCTCTGCTTCCCCTCGAGTGAGCCTGCTGGCGAGGCACAAGACAGTCCCAGCTGGCTACCTGGGGCACAGGTGAGACATACGTATCTGGTTCAGCTGACAAGTTAGGTCATCTTGTTGCGTTGATGTTAGGGTTAATGGACCGTGGACTGCAAGGGAGTTAGCATGTGTCAGTGCGTGTGTGTGTGTGCGTGCGCGTGTGTGTGTGCGTGTGTGTGTGTGTGTGTGTGTGTGTGTGTGTGTGTGTGTGTGTGTGCCCTCACTGTAAAATCTTGGTTGTACAGACCAGAGTTCCAGTACAGTTGTGGACGGTCGTCTGCTATTTGGTCTGTCACCTCCCCGGCTCAACGCTGTCGGCCCCGCCCAAGGACCGTTTCTCTCTCAGAGCCGAAGCAGGCGCACCCAGACTACCAACCGGGGAGACCCACCATTCAAAGTGTTGTGTCCGAGGCAGCCAAGACCTACACTGCTACTGGCCACATTGATTCTTTGGCAGTTCCAAAGAAAAGGCCAGTTGGTCCTTTCCGTGACCCTGAGTGGGTGGTAAGTCAAGGAGCAAAACAGGCCTCACCCTCTGACAGAGTTGGTGAACTGTCAAAGTCAAAGAAACTTGCCGAAGGATATGCTCCTTGCCGAAGTGCTCTGTGGAAGGTGTCCACAGGAGCAAAGAACGCCGTCTCCAGTACCAGGATGGAGGAACTCGCTAAACCAATCATCCGGGAGACCATGGACCACGTCCAGTTCAACCCAGACGCCTTCTGTGTCAGTGAGACAGCCAAGAAGTACAAGGCCACAGCGAGGGTGGAGGAGCTGGCCAAGCCACTGCAGCGAGGCTCTTCCTGACACACTGACAGATCCAGTGTTGTACATGAAGCATTGTGTCAATGTTGTGTGTTAATATTTTGATCCTTGTGCATGTTATGTGTGCGAGAGAATTGAGATAGGACTATAATAAATGCTACTTGAATGAGCTATAGATTATCCACATCCCGCGTGGACTTCTCTACGGCTCTGAATTATGCACAAATAATTTAGTTTGGCGCGCGTTTCGGTATGTTTGCGCAATTGCGTCGGCCATTTTCTCTATTGCATGCATGATTAAGGTGTATACGTATGGCCAAGTGATCAGAGCCATGCCTATGACAAGGAGTGAAGCGTACAGCCTTCTCGAAGTAAATGAAGGTACGCGGCGCATCTTCTCTGTATTCCATTGTTTCTGTCTCTCTTTCTTGCTGTTGTTCGCTTATCTGGTTCTGTTCATTATTCCCCTGTTCCGCCTCCCCCCCATCCCCTGTCCCACTTCAGGCGCTACATTGGAAGAGATTCGTTCTAAGTATAAAAAGCAAGCCCTTCGCTGGCACCCGGACAAACATGGCAATAGTAGACAGTCGACCATGGTACGCGGAATACAAGCCTAGTGGGGGGGTGGGGGGACGTCTTTGCGATGTTCAATGGATGCACACACGCACAGACTCGTCCCCGGCTTACCAATGATGAGATGCATACAGTGTTTGTTGTAATTTTGGTGAAGATTGGTATTGACATCAAAGCCTTTCGTCCACTCTGAGACACTTTATACCGTCAGCTTCACTGCAGGGGGCTGCAAACTGTCAAGTGCTCCTGTAGGCTGTGTTGTTCCTCCTTTGTCCCACTGCATCACTCTGTGTTCCTGTCTTAAGCGCCTGTGTGTCACCCTGTTGTCACTGTGTCACCTTGTGTGCCATCTTGTCACTCTGTTATCACTGTGTCACCCTGTGTGTCATCTTGTCACTCTGTATGTCACCTTGTCAGTCCACTGGTGACCCCTGCATGTGTTCCTTGTTTGCGTGATGTAGAAGTTCCAAGAACTGACGGAAGCGTACAAACTATTGACTGAAGAAGAAGAGGACCCCGAGACCTGGGCAGAGTTGTTTGCAGATCTGGTTAAATTGTTTCAATGTGAGTGGCCTTCCCTTCACTGCACCTGCACCAAGTGGGCATGCTAGCCTCCTGCATGACTTGGATACCAACCCAGACAGTGCAAGGCCCCCTCTGTTGGGACACACTTTGTGGATTAATACTTGAGCGTTAGAGAGGGGCACTTTCTTTGGATGATTGAACGAATGAATGAGCATATCAGCAAAGTCACTTCTCAATTAACGGTTCCATTCAATGCGGTGTTACACCTGTCACTTGTACTGTCAGGTGCAATGATGTGTACCTAACGAAGCTTGTGATGGGCAGAACATGGCTTTGAACTTGTAATCAAGATGTGAATTAGGTGGTTGTCCTCGGCCGTCAATGGAGGTGTCATTTACTACCACCTCAACATACCTAATTGTGTACATGATGGTCTGAAGTGGCTGTCTCTGTGTTGGTGCACTCACAGTGCTGCTAGGTGATGTTCTCTGTAGCCGGTGAATGGTTCTGGTTAACTAGCGTTTCAGCTAGATGATCCAGTCTTCTTCAAGCTGTAACTAACTGTTGTGAAAAGACTTGTCCTTAAGTATGAGGTTGCCGTCTGGCGTGTGACTGGTGGTCATGTAGCTCTGCTGGTAGCTCTTTGTTTGTGTGCTGTCAGTGTTGTGAGCCAAGGTGTTGGCAGATCTGTTCACTCATCATAGCTGAAGCAGTCCTAGGGTAGGGGTTTGCACAGACATAGATGGCCTCTTTCAAGAGTAGCTCCCCGTGTCCTTGGCCTGGTCTGCAGTGGAGACCACTAGTGTTGGCACAACAACTGTATTGTCGATAGGTAGCTCATTCATGTGCTAATCATTGCAGAATCATTTACCAGCTGTCCTTCCCTCCTCCCCTTCCCGTATCCCTTCCCTCCCCTCCCCTCCCCTGCTCCTCCCCTCCCCTCCCCTCCTCTCCCCTGCTCCTTCCCTCCACAGATAGCACTGGCCATAGCCACTACCATAAGTGCAAAGTCTGTCAGACCACCCACCCCAGGGGGTGGGACTCGGGGGAGAGTGACCATGATGACTACGAGGATGACAAGTACTGGTACACTGATGACGAGGAGGACTACGAGAGGGAGAAGGAGTACCAGAAGTCTGACTACCACTTTGTGGACCGACTGTTGGGGGACATGTTGTTCAAGAATGGGACGGGGATGGCGGGAAAGGGTGAGGGGGAGGTAGGGGAGGGGAGGTAGGGGAGGGGAGGGGAGGGGAGGGGAAGGGGATGGTGGGAAAGGGTGAGGAGGAGGAAGGGGGAAGGGATGGCAGGAAAGGGTGAGGGGGAGGGAAGAGAAGGGAGGGGATGATGGGAAGGGGTGAGGGGGAGGGAGGGGGAAGGGAAGAGAGGGGATGGTGGGAAAGGGTGAGGGAAGGTGGGAGAGTGGGGAGGTGAGGGAAAAGTGGCGTGTAAGGATGAGGCGAAATTACGGGAGGTGAAGAGAGGAGGTGATAATTGGTGCCTATGTATGTATGTAATTTTCTTTTCTGCTGTGTTGCTGCAGAAAATTATGGATTCAGTACTCGTGACAGGTTAACACGAGAGGTAAGGTGTTGAAGGGGCCACTTGTTACATACACCAGTGTTACTGTATGGTGTGTGGTGGTGGGGATGGTGTGTGCGCGCATGTGTACATGTGTATGTGTGTGCGTGTGTGTGGTGTGTGTTGCCACCTCTTCTGTGTGCTGGGTAGGAGGCTGAAAGGAATGCTGCAGAGCTGATTAAACAAGAGGAAGAGGAGAAGAGACAAGCAGAGAACAAGAAACTTAAAAACAAAAAGGTATTGTGCACAGAGCTGTGTCCCGGTAAGCACTGGATGCACTGTTACGTCCCCCTCCCCTGCCTCTGTAGAAGAGAGAAAAGAAACGTATTTCTGTGAGTTGTGCGCAGGTGGTAGGGGATGGTGGTCGTGATGTACAATCTGTCTTCTTTGTTTGAGTACAGAAAGCGAAGAAGAAGTCGGCGACTAAACCCGATGCAGAGGTTACGGAGAAGGAACAGAGGTGCGTGCGTATATAAGCTTCAATATTGCACTGAGAAGCAGCGGTGGCCAGTTGGTCTAGAGGCATGATTCTCGCTTAGGGTGCGAGAGGTCCCGGGTTCGAGTCCCGGACTGGCCCCTTTTTTTCTTTTTTCCATCACATTTTCAGCTTAATATTAGACACTGAAGATAGGGAGGAAGAAGAGGAGGTGAGTTTGCTCTCTTTTATTTGAAGCTCCTCCTCGGAGGACTGCATTTCAGAAGTGTTTTGTCATTTAGGAGGACACCACTCTGTGGGACACATCGAGTGCCTTTGTCAAGTCTTCAGTGAAGCTACCCAACCCGCCTCCCCAACGGGCCCCACTACAACCAGTAGTCAGTGGTGACGCTGCGAGCTACTTCTCAGAGAGGCCTCCACTGGAGACAGTTGTTCCTGCTACCTTTCAAGAGCCTCCCAGTCCAATTATCAAACAAACAGTTAACCCTTTTGACTACACTGACCAGACTCCAGCTGTTCCTCCCCCACCCCTCAATATGGTGGAGCCAACCTGGACTAAACCAGTCACTGTAGTGGTGAGGGGTGACTGGAAGGGGGAGGGGTAACTGGAAGGGGGAGGGGTGACTGGAAGTGGGAGGGGTGACTGGAAGGGGGAGGGGTGACTGGAAGTGGGAGGGGTGACTGGAAGTGGGAGGGGTGACTGGAAGGGGGAGAGGTGACTGGAAGGGGGAGGGGTGACTGGAAGGGGGAGGGGTGACAAGGGAGAACGAGGAGAGTTGTGACAGTGAGGGGAGAGGAGATGTATGAACTCACTGTGTTTGCTCTGCTCAGCCTCCCCAGCAAGGAGAGTGCTCTGAGGCGGATGTGAAGGAGAGTAGAAAGTTGGCAGGTGAGGCATTTTGTGTTACACATACACAATAATGGTTACCTGCATGAAATCTACTCCTCTCTTCCCCTCCCCCTGCCCTCTCCCTTCCAGCGAATGCCAACCGATTGGCATTGTCCCAGCAGTATGCGGAAGCGGTGGCAAAGTTTGATGAGGCTATTAAATTATGTTCACAGGACCAGAGGTACAGAGGGTGGGGCAGATGGGTGGGGCATGTTGGGTGCAGTGGGTGTGGCAACTGACCATAACCACACCCCCCTTTAGGTATTATGGCAACAGGTCATTTTGTTATGAACACCTTGGAAATTATGAAAAGTGAGGCATGCGTCCATTACGTCATTGTTAGATGTACGTGTGGTGGGGCTTCCCCTGACAGCCCCCTCTGATTGACGATTGCAGAGCTCTAGAAGATGCTGAGATTGCACTGAGCATCTCCCCAAACTGGCCCAAGGGACACTTCAGGAAGGGGAAGGCCCTCTTTGGCTTGCAGGTACAACACAAGTGCAGTACCTTCCCCTCTATTTAAGTTGCCCCTCCCCCCCTGGTCCGCTCAACCTGTCCCCACCCCTCTCCTGTGTATTTGCTCCAGAAATACCCCCAGGCCGAAGAGGCCTACCTCCATGTTCTGGCTCTGGACAGCAGTTATAGTGATGCCAAGATGGAGCTGGAGAGGACTAGGCTCCACTGCATCACAGTAAGCTACCACACTGTAGTCCCACCCCTCACACCACACCAGCACCCTCCCACTGCACTCTTGCCCCTCCCACTACACTCCCGCCCCTTCCACTTGCCACACCCCCTGCAGTCACTTGGGTTCACAGAGGCCCAGTATGAGAAGGTCTTCCAAACACACAATACCATTCCAAGTGCAGTTGACTTTCTGTTAGGTGAGTTGGAACTGCGTTTGTGGTTGTGTCCATATGACCTGTCATCCCCTCCCCTCCCCTCCCCTCCCCTCCCCTCCCCTTCCCCTCCCTCCCCCTTCCCTTCCTTCCCCTTCCCTCCCCCTCCCTTCTCCCCTTTCTTCCCTCCCCTCCCCTTCCCTCCCCCCCCTCCACTGCAGGCCCCTCTCCCAAAAGGTCACCTGTGAAGAAGCAGGATGACCTCATTCTTGTCAGTGGGAGGAGTAAACCACCGGCTAAACATTCAAAGTAAGCAAGCCCTTCACTCGCTAGTCAGTGAAGCTGCAGTCTAACAGAGCGGTGATGAGTGTGGTGTGTGTGAGGGCTGCAGTCTAACAGAGCGGTGATGAGTGTGCTGTGTGTGAGGGCTGCAGTCTAACAGAGCGGTGATGAGTGTGGTGTGTGTGAGGGCTGCAATCTAACAGAGCGGTGATGAGTGTGCTGTGTGTGAGGGCTGCAGTCTAACAGAGCGGTGATGAGTGTGCTGTGTGTGTGAGGGCTGCAGTCTAACAGAGCGGTGATGAGTGTGCTGTGTGTGAGTGCTGCAGTCTAACAGAGCAGTGATGAGTGTGCTGTGTGTGAGGGCCGCAGTCTAACAGAGCGGTGATGAGTGTGCTGTGTGTGAGGGCCGCAGTCTAACAGAGCGGTGATGAGTGTGCTGTGTGTGAGGGCCGCAGTCTAACAGAGCGGTGATGAGTGTGCTGTGTGTGAGGGCCGCAGTCTAACAGAGCGGTGATGAGTGTGCTGTGTGTGAGGGCCGCAGTCTAACAGAGCGGTGATGAGTGTGCTGTGTGTGAGGGCTGCAGTCTAACAGAGCGGTGATGAGTGTGGTGTGTGTGAGGGCCGCAGTCTAACAGAGCGGTGATGAGTGTGGTGTGTGTGAGGGCCGCAGTCTAACAGAGCGGTGATGAGTGTGGTGTGTGTGAGGGCTGCAGTCTAACAGAGCGGTGATGAGTGTGCTGTGTGTGAGGGCCGCAGTCTAACAGAGCGGTGATGAGTGTGCTGTGTGTGAGGGCCGCAGTCTAACAGAGCGGTGATGAGTGTGCTGTGTGTGAGGGCCGCAGTCTAACAGAGCGGTGATGAGTGTGCTGTGTGTGAGGGCCGCAGTCTAACAGAGCGGTGATGAGTGTGCTGTGTGTGAGGGCCGCAGTCTAACAGAGCGGTGATGAGTGTGCTGTGTGTGAGGGCCGCAGTCTAACAGAGCGGTGATGAGTGTGCTGTGTGTGAGGGCCGCAATCTAACAGAGCGGTGATGAGTGTGCTGTGTGTGAGGGCCGCAGTCTAACAGAGCGGTGATGAGTGTGCTGTGTGTGAGGGCCGCAGTCTAACAGAGCGGTGATGAGTGTGCTGTGTGTGAGGGCCGCAGTCTAACAGAGCGGTGATGAGTGTGGTGTGTGTGAGGGCCGCAGTCTAACAGAGCGGTGATGAGTGTGCTGTGTGTGAGGGCCGCAGTCTAACAGAGCGGTGATGAGTGTGCTGTGTGTGAGGGCCGCAGTCTAACAGAGCGGTGATGAGTGTGCTGTGTGTGAGGGCCGCAGTCTAACAGAGCGGTGATGAGTGTGGTGTGTGTGAGGGCTGCAGTCTAACAGAGCGGTGATGAGTGTGCTGTGTGTGAGGGCCGCAGTCTAACAGAGCGGTGATGAGTGTGGTGTGTGTGAGGGCCGCAGTCTAACAGAGCGGTGATGAGTGTGCTGTGTGTGAGGGCTGCAGTCTAACAGAGCGGTGATGAGTGTGGTGTGTGTGAGGGCTGCAGTCTAACAGAGCGGTGATGAGTGTGGTGTGTGTGAGGGCTGCAGTCTAACAGAGCGGTGATGAGTGTGCTGTGTGTGAGGGCTGCAGTCTAACAGAGCGGTGATGAGTGTGGTGTGTGTGAGGGCTGCAGTCTAACAGAGCGGTGATGAGTGTGGTGTGTGTGAGGGCCGCAGTCTAACAGAGCGGTGATGAGTGTGCTGTGTGTGTGAGGGCCGCAGTCTAACAGAGCGGTGATGAGTGTGCTGTGTGTGAGGGCCGCAGTCTAACAGAGCGGTGATGAGTGTGCTGTGTGTGAGGGCCGCAGTCTAACAGAGCGGTGATGAGTGTGCTGTGTGTGAGGGCCGCAGTCTAACAGAGCGGTGATGAGTGTGCTGTGTGTGAGGGCCGCAGTCTAACAGAGCGGTGATGAGTGTGCTGTGTGTGAGGGCCGCAGTCTAACAGAGCGGTGATGAGTGTGCTGTGTGTGAGGGCCGCAGTCTAACAGAGCGGTGATGAGTGTGCTGTGTGTGAGGGCCGCAGTCTAACAGAGCGGTGATGAGTGTGCTGTGTGTGAGGGCCGCAGTCTAACAGAGCGGTGATGAGTGTGCTGTGTGTGAGGGCCGCAGTCTAACAGAGCGGTGATGAGTGTGCTGTGTGTGAGGGCCGCAGTCTAACAGAGCGGTGATGAGTGTGCTGTGTGTGAGGGCCGCAGTCTAACAGAGCGGTGATGAGTGTGCTGTGTGTGAGGGCCGCAGTCTAACAGAGCGGTGATGAGTGTGCTGTGTGTGAGGGCCGCAGTCTAACAGAGCGGTGATGAGTGTGCTGTGTGTGAGGGCCGCAGTCTAACAGAGCGGTGATGAGTGTGCTGTGTGTGAGGGCCGCAGTCTAACAGAGCGGTGATGAGTGTGCTGTGTGTGAGGGCCGCAGTCTAACAGAGCGGTGATGAGTGTGCTGTGTGTGAGGGCTGCCGTCTAACAGAGCGGTGATGAGTGTGGTGTGTGTGAGGGCTGCAGTCTAACAGAGCGGTGATGAGTGTGCTGTGTGTGAGGGCTGCAGTCTAACAGAGCGGTGATGAGTGTGCTGTGTGTGAGGGCTGCAGTCTAACAGAGCGGTGATGAGTGTGGTGTGTGTGAGGGCTGCAGTCTAACAGAGTGGTGATGAGTGTGCTGTGTGTGAGGGCTGCAATCTAACAGAGCGGTGATGAGTGTGCTGTGTGTGTGAGGGCTGCAGTCTAACAGAGCGGTGATGAGTGTGGTGTGTGTGTGAGGGCTGCAGTGCTGCATGCCTCATGTTTACGCGCTCCACCCTCTGCCACTCCAGAGCGAACCCCTCCCCTCCCCCTCCCCCACCTACTGCTGGTGGTGGCTGTCCTGCACAGACTCCAATTCTGAGGTCAGTGTGGGTGGGCAATGTTGGTGCCAATGTGAAGGAGAAACAGCTCAAGGACCTGTTCAGCCAGTGAGTAGCACTCACATAGGGAAGAGGGGTGGGAGGGAAGGTGGGAGGGTGGGAGGGAGGGAGGGAGGGAGTGTGGTAGTCACACATGGTCAGACTGCCTTCCTAAAGTGGTCATGCTACATATGAGAATGGGGTGGGGATGGAATGATTAGTGCTGAGGGAGGAGGAGCTAACGCACAAGACACTCGCATGCACTCAAGCACGACCTGTAACGCTTTGTGCTGCTGGACTGCTCAGGGTTGGCAAGGTGGAGTCACTCAAGGTCCTTCCCAAGAGACGTTGTGCTTTTGTCAACTATGTGTTGGCCGCTGATGCAGTCAAGGCCATCGACACTTTCCAGGTGAATGTCATCAGTGTCATGAGTATGACGTGACTGGCACCCAAGTGTCACGGGTATGGTGCATGATGTCACCTGGCCGTCACACTAATCTAACTCCCTTCCCCTACAGGATATGATTCTTGACGGTGAGTCCCTCCTTGTCCGTTACCCTGACAACCCCAAGGATGCTTACATGGGGCCTCCCAAGAAGGACAAATCGGGGTGAGGTGCACCATGACAGGAGTAGGTCACATGATAGTCACATGTGAAGGTCACATGATGGTCACATGTGAAGGTCACATGATGGTCACATGTGAAGGTCACATGATGCTGACATGACTGTTTTAGCTATAGGATCTACTCATTTTTGTCATTCTTGTCACGTTAGGTTGGCCATTTCCCAGAATGCACTGTGCTATGTTTCTTAGTGTGTAGGTTACATGTCACATGACAGTCATGTGACCTCCCTCCCCTACAGGTCTGACAAGATGCATGGCCCAGTGAACGGTGATGAGTGCTACTTCTGGAGGACCACCGGTTGTAACTATGGGGTGCGGTGTTTCTACAAGCACATCCCGGGCCATGAGGGGGTAGACCTGAAGGACTACATGGCAACTGGGAGGAAGTAGCACACAAGTGACAGTCACATGACAGTCACATGACATGGTCCATTGCTGTGTATATTAACTGAGCCTGACCTACTGGCTATGTCAGTCATCTTTACTGCTAATGAGGTTTTGAATCAATATGTTGCTGCAAATTGGGACTGTTAGTGGCTAATCTCCAAATAATAAAGAATAATACACCTCTACCATATATGGTATAAAGTGATCCTGGCATGGTTCACGTAAGGAGTAGGAAATGCTCAAGCTGTAAAGCAACCTCATTGACTTGCACATCGTTGGAAAGTAGCTTGATTAGTAGCACATTTGGTGACGAGTTCACCACACAGCTGGGATGCATGCTTTGAGGCTGCTTTGGGATGACCACTAATGGCCTGCCCGTACTGTGCATGGGATGAAGTGACCCGTGTAGTAACTGGAGCCTCACCTCACAGCTTCAAACGGCTGTAGCTGTTTGGAATGGCTTCATGTTAATCTTATTATTTATTCAACGCGGTTTCTGCTAATAAACAGGTATTGATACCATATATGGGTATATGCCTTTTAAGCAGGTAGCTAGGCGTGTCAGGCGTGGGATGAAAATTCTTGAGACAATATGGCACAACCATTGGGAAAAGCTTTCCTTCTCGTCAACAGCTACGTGGGTAACCCAAACCTTGATAGCCTAACAGGAGCTGATAAAGCAGCTTTGCAGTTCTGGGACACGTTTTATAAACTCCATTTCCAACCCGTGATTTACTGCAACCTGACGAGGGATGAATTCGACCGCGAAGTGACGTCCTTCGTGAACAGTCTTACCACTGCCGGGCCTGGTGCCGTCAAATATGTTGTGTTCTTCTTCATGGGCCACGGCTCAGACGGAGATGTCCTGTACATGCAGGATGGTTCGCAAGTAACAACCGCGGAGATTGATGACCTCTTCTCTCGCCTCCCAGACACGATGTACAGGATCTTCTTCATTGATGCCTGCCGCTCTCGTCCCTCCGAAGCTGCTCCTCGCCACGGTGGTTACTCCCCGAAGTACCCAAATACCATTCTGGCCCGCTCAACACTGCCTTACCAAGTAGCATGGCCTAGCGGAAGTAACTACGGTAAGTCGATGTGTAATAAGCTAACGTTTTGCTGGTAGAGTATTTTACAAGTTAGCAGCTAATTTAATGTATACCGTTAATGAGCAGGACAGTGATGACACCTGTCATTCTAGCTATATTTGCTTCTGTACAGGTCTATACTCAAAAACCCTGATGGATGCACTTCTGACAAGTGGAGGTACCGTGCAATCTGCACTTGACTCTGTGCGGACTCAACTCCAGAGTCAGCTGAAGGACTTACCAATTCATCAGTACCCCCAGTATGTTGTTAATGCCATTCCGCCTCTGTGCTGGGAAGCAGATGTTGAGTCTGCTGGTGGCAGGCTGACCCCTCCCTCTCCTCCTCAACATGTGCTACAGCTTCGGGCAATTATGGAAGGGGTCAGAAAAGGTACAGCTTATATCAGTTGATGCATTGAAACATTGTGGTATGTAACTAATTTAAAAGTGCAAAACTATGTCTTTCAACCCAATTAGTTGAAGGATCTGGACAGTCCATGGGAGGAAAAGGTGAAACGGAGAGAGGTAAGGCTCCTTGTGCCAGTGAGTACGACCCAGGGCATTGTATTTTTAGCCATTACTTGCACAAATGCGATGTGTCTACATGTAGCCCTTACAGCTAGTAGCTAGGGTGTTTTGGATGCATGACAAAGCCGGTGATGGACAAAATGTTGTTGTATTGTCAAGTGTTTCCCGGTGTACTCCATCATCCAAGGAAGATTCAAGCTGTCTTAAACTGAGCATGCCTTATAACTTCCACGACAGTGCGGCATTAGTATTGGCTGGAATCGGAATTCATCCAAATAGTGATGCCCATCCGGATCGTCCACCCACCCTTCACATCAGCCAAGTTTGCACCCTGTATGAATGCACTTGGCTCCTGAGAACAGGGTGGTCAGGTTCTCATGCTGGCCCAATGCTAATGCCCACATCCTAACTGTGAATGGCCAGACAATGTGTTTCAGTGCTGATTACATGAGTGCAAGGCATGATGTTTGCCCCTTTGAGAACAAGGAAGCTGGACTACTGTACTGTTGTTCACTACATGCTACTTGCTCATGGACATTTTGTTGATTGCGAAGTGTGTCTGTCGGTAACAACGGCACTAATTGTCAAAGCAGGACTAGATGTGCTTACGTAATTCTGTATTTGGCAGCAACATGTTGATGTTGCTGTCAAAATCAGAATTAAGAGATGAGAGCAACATGTTGATGAACATTATTCCTTAGGCTAAGAGATGTGCTAATGTATATGACAGTATGGCATCTCCTGATGATTTAGCTCCTTTAATTCATGTAATTAACATTTCTGCACCACACACTGTACATTGTTAGAAGCTCCTTGTGGTCAGTCCTTTGTGAAAGTTGTCGAGGAGAGTGCTGTGAGTCAATCAGTATCACCCCCCACAGCCCTCCCCTCAGGTGAGTGTGTATGACATGTGACTACTGTGTGAATACTGCAGTGACCCTAGCCACAGTACACAGCTGTATGTGGAGTGTATAGTGCACTCCATTGTACTGTAGCCCTGTGTTGGTACACATCAGTGACCTGCTCAAAGTGGGTGGAGGGTGGTCCTACAGTGAGCATTAGGCCTGCCACGATATATACAAGTGGCCTCGATTTGATATGATATATGGTCTAGTGTATATCGATAATAGACGTGTCTATGATATCAATATACTAGAACTTATAGAGTGAATGGAGGGAAACAAGTGCTTGAATAACCACTGACATTTAGAAATGTCCACTATTGAGCATCAATACCATGGAGCGCTTCAATACGTCCCATCAGTTGAAGATTTCTTGCCATTCCCATTGCCTTCCTGTGAAACTGCCATATTGATGACGTCATAACAACATCATAATTCTAGTTTCTGGTGGAGATAGTGAAAAGGAAGTAGCACAAAACAGTGTCGCTTCAGAGAGATTCTTTAGCACTGCTGGGATGGTCATCAACACTAGGAGGAACTCCTTGTCAGGTGATGCTGATAAGATGAAAACTCTCACTACCGGCTATGCAATCATAAATTTTCAGTCATTTTTGATTTTATGACAAACAATTAATGTGCACATTATGACGCATTAGTATAGCCCTGTTTACACTAGCGCGAGTGGGTCGATTTAGTTAAGCTGCTTTCGACTCGGTGTTACGAGCATTTACATTCAAATACGTAAAATTGTTAAAGCTACCCGGACTGATTAGCCTTGGAAGTAAGCGGTCCTCCCAGCGCGACGAAATTGTACTCAAAGGGCTTCCTCTGTCAATGGAGGTATAGCTGAACAATAACAGAGGTAAGACACTTCCGCAGACCGGATTACTGCGTTTACACTGACAACTGGATTAGTTAAACCGGTTTCTAATCCACTTCCGGAGGTGGTTTAGTTAAACTGGTTTCGTACCTGGATTAGATATAGTTAATTTGCGTTCCAAACCGGTTTAACTGGCTAGTGTAAACGGGGCTTATATGTACTATGCAGTATATTGCGATATGTAAAACTTAAATGCCGACCAAGAGGTGTCTACGAGATTTAGATCACGAAGCTCGAGGGCGCGAAGCGCCCGAGTGCTGAGTGGTCTAAATCTCGTAGACACCGATTGGTCGGCATTTAAGTAATTTAGATCCCTACTGATTGGCGACAAACCTGGTCCTCTAGGCAACGTATGCTGTCTAGAACGCTGCTTCATCAGTCGGAATGGCCTCGGGAATGTCTGCTTGCTTCTGCATTGGGAAAAAAGAGTTCGGTGTTGACTGCTGTACCACCTGTAGAAAGGGAACTTCCCCTGCGGGTTCAAGCTCTGCCTCTGAACCGCCTTCCAGCAAAAGGTCGCATTTCCACCTTGTTACAGAAGCGGAAATGGGTGTAATGAAGCAAGGCTACACCCCGCAGAATATGGAGAAGAGTACAAGGTAGGCCTTGAACAACTTCCTGTTGTGGAAGCATAACAGTAATGTCATTTCGCAGGAAGCTGTACCTGATGACATCCTAGACAGCAAGGGCCCTGTTGTACTTAGCCACTGGCTAAGCTGTTTTGCAGCAGAAACCAGGACCACCAATGGCTCAAAGTATCCACCAAACACCATCTACTCTCTACTGGCTGGTATTCAGCGCCACATGAAAAACAAAAATGCAGATGCTGCCACATTTCTTAACAAAGAAGACAATCGCTTTAAGGAATTGCATAACTCTCTTGATGTGATCTTCAGGGGACTGCAAGAGAAGAACATAGGAGCATCTACATCGCATCATCTGCCATTTGACAAAGACGAAATTGACCATCTATGGGCAACTGGAGTACTCGGAACGAGCAATCCCGTATCTCTTCTCAATGCCGTGTTTTTCTACACCGGGATGCAGTTTTGTCTAAGAGGAGGTGACGAACATCGCAGATTGACAATCGATCAAATCAAACGAGAAGAGACAGGTTATGTTTACTACGAAAACGGTTCGAAGAACCATAAGGGCACTTTTTCTAAAAGAAGCATAGGCAACAAGGTGGTCAAGTCAGTGACAGTGCCTGAAGCTGGAGAGAGATGCCACGTGCACCTTTTGGATCTCTACATCAGTAAGCTGCCACCACATGCACACAAGGCTATTGCTTTCTACTTTCGTCCTTTACCTAATACACCATCTACAGGGCCATGGTACTCAGCAGTACCAATAGGAAAGAATACTTTGTGTGGGATGGTGAAAAGCATGTGCGAAAAGGCAGGCCTCAAGATAAGAACCAACCATTCTCTACTACAGCTGCCACCGCCCTGTTCAAAGCCAATGTCCCAGAAAAAGTAATTCAAGAGAGAACAGGCCATCGCTCTGTTGACGCTTTGAGACAGTACGAACAATCCACCGAAAGGCAACATGGTGCTGCTTCCACGATCCTTGCTGTCAGCCGCAAAGTTGATTACCAAAAGGCCCTTCTTCGTCCTGTTGCAAGTGAGAACCCGACAACGGGCAGTTCTGTGGCGCGTATGGCCAGCCTGCCCGTTACATTGAACGTACAGTCAATGAGTGGCTGCACTATTAACGTCATGTATGGTGCTCCGCCGAATACCACGCAGGACGATCCAGTGGCATAACCAGAGCTTTCAGAAAAAGAGATTGAAGAACTTCTCAGTGACTTTTAAGCTCTGACTCTATTACTATTATTATTATACTATACTCACCCCCATTGTGTATAAATAACCTGTATTATGACGTCATTATAATAGTCACCCGCGCTCTTCCCGCAGCGTACGTGTATGGAATTTATCGTCACGCGCACTCTGCCCGCCACGCACGTGTATGGGATTTATCGTCACGCACACTCTGCCCGCCACGTACGTGTATGGGATTTAGAATCACACGCGAAGCAATAGGAAGGCTTCTACGGGATTTAGAATCATCGTTTAGACGCATGTTACCATGGCAACGGGATCTAAGAAATCTTGTGATATATAGATGATATGAGATTTACCCATATTGTGGCAGGCTCAGAGTGTGAAATGTTGACAGGTTTGTGTGTCATGACTCTTCTCTTTCCATGTAGCTGAAGAAGTTCTTATGGAGTTTCGTGATCGATTTGTTAATGATATGGAAGCTGATGTTGTTGCCTCTGCTCTTCGAACAAAACATGTTATTCCACAAGGCTGTCAGGAGCAAATCTACGGTGGCTCTCAGAGCCGTGAACTGCGAAATGAAATTCTACATGACCGGTTGGTGAGAAATTGCACCAGAGAGGCCTTGATTGATGCTTGCGACATATTTATTGCTGAGAAAGACTATGCAGCGATGATTGCCCTGGGTAAGGACATGAAGGTGAAGCTGGAACCAGCTGAAGGTAAGATGCGTGCGTAATTGTGAGTGGGATTCAAGGTTGGCTATTGGACTGTTTACCATGGAAGGAGGTGGTGACCCTGCTCTAAGTGGGTGGAGGGTGGTCCTACAGTGAGCATGAAATGTTGACAGGTTTGTGTGTCATGACTCTTCTCTTTCCATGCAGCTGACCCAGAAGAAGTTCTTGAAGAGTTTCGTGATCGATTTGTTGATGATATGGACGCTGCTGTTGTTGCCTCTGCTCTTCAAGTGAAAGGTGTTATTCCAGAAGAGACTAAGGAACAAATCTTACATAGCTCTAATAGTCGTAAACTGCGAAATGAGATTCTACATGATCGGCTGGTGAGAAATTGCACCAGAGAGGCCTTGATTGTTGCCTGCGACATATTTATTGCTAAGAAGAACCGTTCAAAGATTAATGCTCTGGGTGAAGACATGAAGAAGAAGCTGGAACCAGCTACAGGTGAGATGTGTAATAGTGAAGTGTGATTCAAAGTTGGCCAGTGAGTGTTCCGTGTGTGTGTGTGTGTGTGTGTGTGTGTGTGTGTGTGTGTGTGTGTGTGTGTGTGTGTGTGTGTGTGTGTGTGTGTGTGTGTGTGTGTGTGTGTGTGTGTGTGTGTGTGTGTGTGTGTGTGTGTGTGTGTGTGTGTGTGTGTGTGTGTGTGTGCGTGCGTGCGTGCATGTGCATGTGTGCAAGCTCCATGAGGCTATGAGATATAAGTACCCTTGTCTATTGTTTGTGAGTTCATACTGCTATCTCTATTGCTGCATGGTATGTGTGTCAATGATTGTATCTTGTTTCATTTACTTCCTTCCAAGGCAAATGAGAAATGACTAGGTTGGACTATACAGCTTTTAGTGATAGGAACAGTCTGTAGGCAGTACAGGAAGTAGTCTAGTAGTAATATATAGTACAACTCTGTAGGACTAGCTATGTTTTGTATAAGTTTGTAATGTATTATTTGCATAATTTCTTTGTAATGAATTCACTGACTGTATGTCTGTGCTACTACAGTAGCTAAGTAGCTACCACTCCTGACTCTATAGTGGAGTAGATGCATGGGATGGAAGGGAGGGTTATGTACAGTAAATGTTTGATATTCCTGCTACTGTATTCAGCTGCTGCTTCTGGAAGTATGTACTTTACTGGGTTGTCAGTGACCAGCTCAAAGTGGTCTAGCACTGCAAGTGAGCACATGTAGACATGTGGGTAGCTAGCAACACAGGAGAGTAATCAGGAGCACTATGTGGGGGCGTGTGAATGATCAGAACGATGGACCTCCTTACTGCTCACAATATGCCCCCCAGCAGTGTCTGAAGTAGCACTATGGGATTGATGGTGCTCCTACTGAGACATCAAAGGTGACCCATTGTGGCTAGCAGTGGGGGATGCCCTGTAGAGAAATGTGACCAAAGGGGGTGCACGTGCACCTTGTGGCTTCACTGGCACATTGCTGTGTGGAATCAGCTCGACCATTGAGGTATATACCCCATAGCTCAACAGGTCACAGGAAGCGTTAAACAGAGGGCGTATGTAACAGGACAAGATGGCCGACGGAGACACTCTGAATGTATATACGCGTAACATATATACTCAACCGTTTGGCTGCTATTCGCGGGATTAGTAACTGTTGTCGTCATCATCTTAACTTACCCTTGTTGACGAGGAAAAGACCAAAGCTGGAGGTGTGTTGTTAGCAAAACACCAACATGATGCAATTTGTGAGGAGAGTGCTGTGAGTCAATCAGTATCACCCCCCACAGCCCTCCCCTCAGGTGAGTGTGTATGACATGTGACTACCACTAGTGACTACTGTGTGAATACTGCAGTGACCCCAGCCACAGTACACAGCTGTGTGGAATCGTGGCAATGGTATTCATGTTCTTGTGAACATGGCTCACGCTAATGACTCTATCAATGAGGAATTGATAACATTTTTCCTATCAAAGTTGGAATGAAAGGACATCATTTTAGCGAAACACCACCGTGATGCAATTTGTGCAGTCACGAATGCCCGTGATATGACCGTTTGCCTGCCAACGGGCTATGGAAAGTCTCTTATCTTTAAATCTGCACTGTGGTGTCCTCCTCCTTTGCTATTGTGTCTAGACGATTGTAGCAGCTCTTGCAAATGTGGGGCACACTTTGCTTCCAGGGACAGGTCGTCTCCTGTAATACTGGACAGTGCCTGCCTTTGTCAATTTCCATGCACAGTAAAGATTGTACCTATCTGATGAAAGAGGCCCCGACACAATTGGCAGACACATTTGTGCAGTTGCTGTTGCATCTGCACCCACCGGGACCCGTCATTGCTGCTTTCGGCCATGGGCCATAGGCAAAGTCGATTGTTCGTTTACTACTTCACACCTACCACTTAGGTGGAAAGTGTGAACTAATTGCTATGTACAGTAATTGGTGAAATAATTCCGCTGTTAAAATAATGCTATATTAGTGCTATAGGGTATGCTAGATCGCCCCTCCCCTTCCACGCCGCCGGCGCGTGTTAGGGACGGTCTAGCTAGCCAGACTAACCGCAGGGAGGCAGGGAGCAAGTGAGAAAAGGTCCTTCACTATGGCTGCAAGGGAGGAGAGTCAATTCCAATTGAAAGGTGCGTAACAGGCTACCATCGCTTTGATTGGTAGCAGGTCCGTCGACTTCTTCTTCCGTAATTCTCTCTTCATACTTCGACTTTCACGTTCCGACGGTAGCTAGCTGATTTCCGTCAGATCGACGCCCCATTGCTTGGAGTACATCACTACTGCCCGCGTATTCGCTGACTCCATTGCGTAGTTAGCAACCTGGGCCTTATGTTGAGCTGTCTAAGGCCCAGAGCCGTCGTCATTCGCGCTGGACTGATTGAAAGCGAGGAATTATAGCAGACACACTCCTGTTGGTAAGGTGGGGCGGGGATTTCCGGAAACACTTTGCGCCGCCATCAGTATTGTAAGCTATATCTCAGCTTCTCTTTAAGCTACAATAACGCCACTTATATCAGGCAACTGCTACAGGATAGCGCTATAAATGGTGCAAGATTTAACTCCATCGTTCCATCCCTGGTCCAAGGGCTAGTCTAGAAATTGATACCGAAAATATCAGTAGACGGTAATTCCGGAAATATTGCGTAACTCGGTAAATGGAGTGTCTAGTGAGCTCGTGCGCGTCGCAGGAGGCACCCTTCGTACTAGTGACGGTGGTTGGTACTTCATATATGCCAGAAGAGGTAAAAGGTATAGAAATAATAATAACAATCAAGGATCAATCAAAATGCAACCCAAAGTGAAAGTAAACATAGAAGTTGGTTCTTACAAGCACTACAGAAAAAGAGAGTTTTTTCGATGGTTTTCTCTTGTATCCAGCACACTGATAGTGACACCATTTGCCACAGGTGCCATCGCATCCAATCCAGTACTTCTGCTCCTCATCTGACTACTCCCAGTAGTTTGCACTGCAAACATAACAAGTGTCATCATCCTCAGCTGAAGACTCTTCACTGTCAGGGGTTGTGCCTGCTTGTGGTGATGCTTCTTTCCCCTTCCCTGCCCCTCCTTGAGCAGTTCCACAAATTCATCAGAGGTGATTACTTTCCCCTCAAGCCAAACCCGTGTCTTGCTCCTGGTGCGTGCAGGTTGCTTCCTGACTTCTGGTACCTTTCAGAAGTAGTCACACAAGTGAGTCCTGATGAATGGACTAGTGGACACACTTGTCTGCTGCCCACAACTGCCACAGGTGACCTGGTGTTTCCCCTGGCTCAACTCTTCCATCTGAGCAGAACGAAAGATGCTGGAAGGACCTAGCTTGGATGTCACTGCATTGCGTGATAGGGGGAAAATCCCGCATCCCCTAAAACTGCCGGTGCACTGTGCCGGGGTAAGTGACTGTTCCCACAGCTTTGCAATGAGTCCTGGGAGTGCCTCTTTTGATACATTGGTACCTCTGGTCTCCAGTTTTCAATGCTTCAGAACTGTCGCCCATGTCTTTTTCACTGGGCCGAAAACACCAACATCAAGAGGCTGCAGGATGTGTGTGCAGTTTGGCGGTAAACAAAACAACTTCACATTTGCCTCCTGTGCTGTGTGAATAAGCTCCAGGCTGATGTGCGAATGGTGGCCGTCAAAGAATAAATACACTGGATCGGTGGCTGTCAGATGGCCAACAGCAGGGAGGAACAGCTTCCTGAACCAAGAGAGAAAGTTAGCACCATCCATCCATCCTGATTCACTTGCGCCATACCTGCATCCAGCAGGCCCTCCTTTCATCCACTGTTGATACATATTCTTTGCCTTATACAAAATAAATGGGGGCAGTCGCTGACCATTGGCACAGCAGCACACATGGACTGTAGTGTGCTCCCTTCCTGTACCACCACCCACTTCATGGAGGGATTGTGCTCCTCGTTTGCAAAGCAGCTTCTTGGAAGTGGTAGATGTACAGAAGGCGGTTTTGTTGCAATTCCTCCGCAAGGCTGGACTCCAGGTGGTCAAAGAAAGCATCAACGGTGTCCTTATTTGCTGCTTCTGCTCGTCGCTTGCTGAGATACTGCGGTTTTCGCTCTGTCAAAGTGGGCCATCGCTTTAGGAATCGTTGCCACCAATCCTTACCAGGCATTCCATTGGGGAAGGGATTAACAATACCGCTCTCTCGGATGAAATCTGAGAGTACTACTGTTACCAACTCCCTGGTAATACCAAAACCCATCTCAGCTAGAACCTGGCAAGTGAGAACAATCTCCTGTTCCTCACAGTATGACAGAACAGTTGGAGCACCAGCTCCAACCTTGCTCGACTTGCCAGAAACATGATCATGTAGAGTACTGTTTGGTATGTTGAACATTTTGGCAGCTGCGTGAATACTCACTCCCTTCTTGATCTCATCTAATGCACTTTGCATTGACTCTTGCGAATAACGGACAACTTTCTTAGGCTTGCAAGCCATGTTAACTCCACAAGTGCGAGTTTCAAATAATGCATGTGCAATTGATTGCGGGGCAAGGTGCTAGGTGTCAATTTTTGATTACTTGTCACCTGTAGCAGAAACGAATTGTAGTGCTGAGTCGAAGCCTGCATGTGTCATCGTAGCTACCCTTTCTAAGACACAGCCGACTTCTACAGTGGAGTTTAGCAAGTTTGCAGAAGGTTTTTGTATCGTATAGATGCCCAATTAATGCGGCGAGTAAGCACCTTAATCAGATGTTCGGTTATGTGGCTTCATAAAGCCGCATTATTTATTGTTGTTGAAGAAGAGCAAGAAAGAGAAGTCATATGATCCGGCGTAGAAGAGTCCAGTGATGGTACTTGCAGTTAAGGTGAGTAGCGCAGCAGTATTACCATCAGCAGAGGTATAGGAGAACGAACCGTCTGGTTTCCGGAAATCCCCGCCCTTACCTTACTTCAATTGCTTCTGGAGTTTCACTGTGCTTGATATGGGGCCGTTGAGGTCAGCACCACGCCCTGAGACTTAGACTTAACCGAAAAGTACTTCATCAGCGCTATAAGCACATCTAAGCCTTAACAAAGGGCCCAATGCAATTTATTTGCCAATAAGATTTTCTTGAATATTTAGCCAAATCTGCAAAATGTTTTCCACTATACGGTGGCTGTAGCCCTGTGTTGTTGCACATCAGTGACTTGCTCATGATCAAAGTGGGTGGAGGGTAGTCCTACGCTTGTGGGACATGTCCGTTTAGTTTACATAGGCTGAACTCAGTTTATATAACACCTAAAGGTGTCAAATACCTGTGTTGCCATGGCTACGCATGTGACTGTGCATGATGTGCGCGTGATTTGAGAGCTAGATTAAACAGAATTGCAGAGTTTGTCCTTCCTGTCTGAAGAATATACGAAGAAAAGCGTTCTTCATTGCAGCAAGACGTCCGTGCGCGGTTTGAAGAAAGTTACGCGGTCATTTTCGAGGACTTGTTCAAACGAATTATGATGTTTCAGCAGGAAATCACGATATTGTCACGTGATACGCCTACCAAAGCGGTTATTTCACCATTGCTTCCACTAAGTGACTGTGCCAACTTCGTCGAGAAGTTTTTTTCGTAGGATGAAGATAAAAATGGTTAGTCAACTGAATTTTCTAGCTTCTCCATGTGGGCAAATGCTGCGCAAGGTTCCTGTCTGAAGTTACAAGGCCCTAAATATTTCTAACCGGCAAGTAGTCGCAGTTTTCTTATCATAGCTTCACAGCAGAATGGTTTAACAACTTTGCCCACATGGAAAAGTTAGATAGCACGCATACACATCTAATGATGCCACTTTCCTTAGTCTGAGACTTTCCCTTCAAGATGGCAACGGCATTTACCGCTATTTTAGTGCCTTTGCTATCGTCAATATAACTCGCTGTAGTAAAACTCTATTAACAAAAATCATGCGCTGAGTTACAAAGGGGTTCTTTGTCTCTTCCACCGTACTCATCTTGTTCTGATCCAGCTGCGCCTGAAGAAGATATAGGCAAAAATGCGAAGGTCAAAATCGGCCGCGGCAGAAGCCGCATTGTTTACATAAGACATGTCCCACATGCGTACAGTGAGTATGAGATGTTGGCAGGTTTGTGTGTCATGACTCTTCTCTTTCCATGCAGCTGAAGAAGTTCTTATAGAGTTTCGTGATCGATTTGTTAATGATATGGAGGCTGATGTTGTTGCCTCTGCTCTTCGAGCAAAAGGTGTTATTCCACAAGGATGTCAGGAGCAAATCTACGGTGGCTCTAGTAGTCGTAAACTGCGAAATGAGATTCTACATGAACAGATGATGAACAGCTGCACCAGAGAGGCCTTGATTGATGCCTGCAACATATTCATAGCTGAGAAAGACTTTTCAAAGATGGTTGCCCTGGGTAAAGACATGAAGAAGAAGCTGGAGCCAGATACAGGTGAGATGTGTAATTGTGAAGTTGGATTCAAAGCTAGCTATTTGACTTTGTAGATTGTAGGCTATGGAAGTGGTCAGTGACCTGCTCAAAGTGGGTGGAGGGTAGTTCTACAGTGAGCGTGAGATGTTGGCAGGTTTGTGTGTCATGACTCTTCTCTTTCCATGCAGCTGATCCAGAAGATGTTCTTAAGGAGTTTCGTGATCAGTTTATTAAAGGTGTGGAGGCTGATGTTGTTGCATCTAGTCTTCGAGCAAAAGGTGTTATTCCACAAGGCTGTCAGGAGCAAATCTTACGAACCTCTAATAGCCGTAAACTGCGAAATGAGATTCTACATGATCGGCTGGTGAGAAACTGCACCAGAGAGGCATTGATTATTGCCTGCGACATATTCATTGCTGAGAAAGACTCTCCAAAGATTAATGCTCTGGGTGAAGACATGAAGAAGAAGCTGAAACTAGCTACAGATGAGATGTGTAATCATGAATGGGATTCAAAGTTGGCCAGTGAGTGTTGTGTGTGTGCGTGCGTGCGTGTGTGTGTGTGTGTGTGTGTGTGTGTGTGTGTGTGTGTGTGTGTGTGTGTGTGTGTGTGTGTGTGTGTGTGTGTGTGTGTGTGTGTGTGTGTGTGTGCGAGCACACATGGTCTGTGTGTGCACACCTCATGCAATTACACAACATTTGGCAGTCTGGTTGAGGCTATGAGAAATAAGTACCCTTGTCTGTGGTTCATGAGTTTGTATAGCTATCTACATTGCTGGTATCTTGTTTTTAATTCCTTCCCTTCAAGGAAAATGAGAGATGACTTGATTTGAACTATACAACATTCACTGATAGGAACACTTCATAGGCAGTACAGGAAGTAGTCTAGTACTATTGTATAGTGCAACTCTATAAGACTAGCTATGTTTTGTAAGTTTGTATTGCCGTAGTATTTTTACATAATTTCTTTGTAATGACTTCACTGACTGCATGTCTGTGTTACTACAGTAAGTAGCTACCACTCCTGACTGTGTAGTGGAGTAGATGCATAGGATGGAAGGGAGGGTTATGGCTGATAGTTGTTTGATATTCCTGCTACTCAGCTGCTGTTTCTGTAAGTAAATTTACACGAGTTGTCAGTGAGTGGCTCAAAGTGGACACATGCAAGAAGCTAATGTGACCCCAGAAGAGTAACCAGGAGCATTGTACAGTGTATGATTGTGTGAACGCAGATGGATGGACCTCCTTACTACTCACAGTGTGCCCCCCAGCACTGCCTGAAGTAACATTATGGGATGGTGAACTCCTACCACGCATTATTGTGGCTAGCAGTGGGGGATTCCCTGTAGAGGAAGTGACGAAAGGTGTCACGTGCACTCAGTGTCTCCATGCATCACTGGCACATTTCTGTGTGGAATCAGCTCGACTGTAGAGTTACCCAGTGTTCAAAAGGTCATCACAGGAAGCGTCCAACGTCTGGCCCGGCTGGGCATGAGTGTCTGTAGGAGGTCGTATAACAGAACAAGATGGCCGACGGAGACACTCTGAATGTAGTTTGGCAATGGCTGCCTCCGGCGGGAATAGTAACTGTTGTCGTCATCATCTCAGCATACCTTTTCTTGACGAGGAAAAAGGACGGAGGTTGGTTAGTGTGTTTGGCAGGCACTTTGACTGTTGTGCGCTAAAGCCATGGCTAACTAGCTGAGGCGACTGTACTGTGTTATCTGCCCCAGTATAATGATGAGAGAGAGCAATGTCACAGTACGTTAGTACAGTGGTTTACAGGTCTTATGTCTGCAGTGCCAAACAGTGTTTTGGTATAATCTGGTGCCATGGTGCAAACAATGGGTCCTGTGACATAGCTATCTAGCTGTACAGGCCCATGGGCTCTTACTTCTTATGGGAGACTTGTGTTGCAGTAGTCTGACCCGGGCTCATGGCTGGTTGGAGTATGAGAGGTGCACATTGATGTGTCGGGTGGTACATGTTATGTGGTGTGTGCTGTCTGTGGTCAGACTTGGGCTATGTTATGTGGTGTGTGCTGTCTGTGGTCAGACTTGGGCTATGTTATGTGGTGTGTGCTGTCTGTGGTCAGACTTGGGCTATGTTATGTGGTGTGTGCTGTCTGTGGTCAGACTTGGGCTATGTTATGTGGTGTGTGCTGTCTGTGGTCAGACTTGGGCTATGTTATGTGGTGTGTGCTGTCTGTGGTCAGACTTGGGCTATGTTATGTGGTGTGTGCTGTCTGTGGTCAGACTTGGGGTGTGTTATGTGGTGTGTGCTGTCTGTGGTCAGACTTGGGCTATGTTATGTGATGTGTGCTGTCTGTGGTCAGACTTGGGGTGTGTTATGTGGTGTGTGCTGTCTGTGGTCAGACTTGGGCTATGTTATGTGGTGTGTGCTGTCTGTGGTCAGACTTGGGCTATGTTATGTGGTGTGTGCTGTCTGTGGTCAGACGTTGGCTATGTTATGTGGTGTGTGCTGTCTGTGGTCAGACTTGGGCTATGTTATGTGGTGAGTGCTGTCTGTGGTCAGACTTGGGCTATGTTATGTGGTGTGTGCTGTCTGTGGTCAGACTTGGGCTATGTTATGTGGTGTGTGCTGTCTGTGGTCAGACTTGGGCTATGTTATGTGGTGTGTGCTGTCTGTGGTCAGACTTGGGCTATGTTATGTGGTGTGTGCTGTCTGTGGTCAGACTAGGGCTATGTTATGTGGTGTGTGCTGTCTGTGGTCAGACCTGGGCTATGTTATGTGGTGTGTGCTGTCTGTGGTCAGACTTGGGCTATGTTATGTGGTGTGTGCTGTCTGTGGTCAGACCTGGGCTATGTTATGTGGTGTGTGCTGTCTGTGGTCAGACTTGGGCTATGTTATGTGGTGTGTGCTGTCTGTGGTCAGACTTGGGCTATGTTGTGTGGTGTGTGCTGTCTGTGGTCAGACAGCACACTATAAGCACAGGACTATAAGCAAATGACCTGCATACACTGTACTACATAGGCATGACCTCCTCATGGCTGCGAAATATTGTGCAACAAGATGTCAGGTTGCATTTTGCTTGGCTCTGCTGGAATATAGTGGTAGCAGTTATGAAGTTCATGCAGATCACCACTGCAGTGTATAAAAGTTGCAGAGGGCGTTGTCCTAGTTTCATACGCGCCGCCTGCGGAGTTGGGAGCCCGGTAAGATGATGGAAGGAAACACACCAGTGCGGGCTGAAAGTCACATTTCCTGAAGTTTTTCTGCTGAAAATATATAGGACATATACGGTAGAAACGACCCACCCACCGCTGGAGAAGTAGAGCCTGATATAACAACCAGTGATGGCTCACATGGATGCAGGGGCAGGTTAGTGCACTGCGCTGTAAGAAACATACTCCACACAGCCACGATAAGGAGTGATTAGTGCTTGTAAGAAACGCTGGCAAGTTAGCAAGCTAGCTGTTAATTAAACCAACTACGTACCTCGTCTTCAACCAATGATAAGGTCATACTCAAAGTGGAAGCGGTTTGTTCCGGGACGGCTTTGCTGCTTAGTGTAGCATGGTGCACCCCTCAGTCTCCTACGTCTTATATATGTCTCCTGTATTAATTACTTTGTTCACATTTCACCAGGCGCAATCATTGAGGAAGAAGCGGCAGTGGTGATAGACTGTGGCGCTGGGCCAATCCCCGATGAACACAGGGATGTAGCGAAACGAGCAATTGTCTACATTGAAACTCCTGTTGAGTGAGTGTTGTAACGCTGCATGTGTTATCATGTGTGCACTGTGTCTGACTGAAATAGCGTCCTGAACCTTCACTTATTTTCACTCGGCAGGTACTTCTGACTGGGCCTCTACTCTAGCTAGGTGCCATATAGTTATGGGACCCATGTCACCAGCCTCATTTGACCCCTCTCATAAAAATAGGGATATAAAAGGTTTGCAAAATGTAGGGATTGGGAATTTCTCTAAAACACGTTAACCTGTAGTTTTTTAACTGACAGAAAAAATTGAGATGTGGAAGTGAAAGACATGGGGAGCTGAGTGTATAATTCAGTGCATTTTGCAGTGGGCTGACAATCTTTGCTTTCTGATGTACTCAGGCTTGTTGCATGAAGCTCTTCTCTTGTTCTTGTGAAGTCATCGCCACGCTACATCAAGTTGTGCGCATGTGTGCATGTGTGGTGGTTCTGTTCTTTTGCAACCACTTTCCACATATGTACAAGGAATGGCCTTATCTAGAACATGCCACGTTTAGAGACCAGGAATATGTATGCTTTGTGAGCAGCAAGAACAAATTGTTCCATAACAAAGGAGCTAACACAGTGAAAGAAAAGGTATTAAACTAGCCATCACTATATATTTGCAGTCATACCACTGATTTGATGGCTTTATGTACAGTGCATAAAAAGTTCACAGACAAAGTTTTGTGGATGGCTCCTATTTTCTATAAACCCCAGACCTGCAAAATTAAAGTGCATTGACTAGTGGTATACAATGCTAATGACTCCATCCTGATGTCACTACACCAAGTCATAACATGTACTGTTTGTCTCTTTTCTATGTAGGGCCAAACCACCCAAACCTCCCTCTGTGAGTAGAGGCTCCGGGTTTATTGCTGAGCTTGAAGTTGAAAAGCAGAAGAAGTGGTTACTGTTCACCTGCAACCATGTCTTGCCTTCGCTGCCAGATGCCATGAAATCAGGCATCTATTTTGGAAGAAAGAGCAATGATCAGAAAGGGACACTCATCCAAGGGAAGGATCTTTTTGGCGAGGAGCTGTTTTTTAAGACAGATGGCACAAATGTAAGGTGGAGCTTGTGTCTGCAGTGCAATGAATTGCATCTGTATCAGTATTCATTGCTTTGTCAGTTGTGATGTATTGTGTGTGTGCAGTTTCCTGCTCCTTGGAACCAGAAACGATTTGACTACACTGCTGTGGAAGTGAGAAAGGATGTCATGGAGACGGAGTTGAAGGATAACCTGCCTGTGCCGCTGTCACTGATGATGAAGAGGGAAGGCTTGCATGTAAAGGATATGCTGTATGTTGTTCACTACCCGGAGGAGAAGGATTTCAAAAGGTGTGAGAATGGCGAACACATCCGAGTACTGAATGGTGAGCTAAAGATGTTAACCAGTGTGAGCTACTCATCATCCACGGACACTACAATGCAGGCTCAGAATGGAATTGTGTCGTACGCTCTCTGCCGCAGGCCCTTTCATTGGTCACATTGCCACCACATATGGGGGATCCTCTGGAAGCCCAATGCTGAGGGAATCCAACAACGTGTGGGTTGTGGTAGGGCTTCACCGTGGTGGCCTGCCAAGACAGATCAACCTTGCCACTTGCATCGATGTGATTGTGGATGATATTCAAGGAAGACCATACAAAGGACATAGTAAGTCAACACAATCAAATGGCCTTGAAAGATAATGTCATTGATCTATGTGTATAATCTGTACAATTTTATACAGAGATGAAGATATTAAGCAAATAATATGAACCGATGATCTTTTTTCCCCTATGATGGCATGCATGCACACTACTAACTGTGACTGTATGGCATTTGTATATGCCTCCACTCTGACTGTCTGTGTACACTGATGTGAATGTGGTAGATGGCGTGATGATCCAGTGCTGTTCATAGAATTTACGTACACTTTCCAGTACTGTCAAATGTCTGCATGAACCTAGTGATGTATATGGTTGGTACATTGTGTCTGCCATCCCGTGTAGTTCCCAACCCCAAGTCCTTTGTGATCAAGGAAGAAGCTGGTCGTGACTCACCACCTTCATACACTGCAGCCCCCCCCTCAGGTGAGTGTGTATGACATGTGACTACCACTAGTGACTACTGTGTGAATACTGCAGTGACCCCAGCCACAGTACACAGCTGTGTGGAATCGTGGCAATGGTATTCATGTTCTTGTGAACATGGCTCTCACTAATGACTCTATCAATGAGGAATTGATAACATTTTTCCTACCAAAGTTGGAATGAAAGGACATCATTTTAGTGAAACACCAACGTGATGCAATTTGTGCAGTCACGAATGCCCGTGATATGATCGTTTGCCTGCCAACAGGCTATGGAAAGTCCCTTATCTTTGAATCCGCACTGTGGTATCCTCCCTCTTTGCTATTGTGTCTAGACGATTGTAGCAGCTCTTACAAATGTGGGGCACACTTCGCTTCCAGGGACGGGTCTTCTTCTGTAATACTGGACAGTAAGGTGCCTGTCTTGGTCAATTACCACGCACGGTAAAGATTGTACCTATCTGATAAAAGTGGCCCCGACACAATCGGCAAACACGTTCGTACAGTTGCTGTTGCATCTGCACCCGCTGTCATTGCTGCTTTCGGCCATGGGCCATAGGCAAAGTCGATCGTTCATTTACTACTTCACACCTACCACTTTGGTGGAAAGTGTGAACTAATTGCTATGTACAGTAATTGGTGAAATAATTTCTCTGCTAAAATAATGCTATATTAGTGCTATAGGGTATGCTAGATTGTCCCTCCCCTTCCACGCCGCCGGCACATGTTAGGGATGGTCTAGCTAGCCAGACTAACCGCAGGAGGCAGGGTGCAAGTGAGAAAAGGTCCTTCACTATGGCTGCAAGGGAGGAGCGTCAATTGGGTGCGTAACAGTCTACCATCGCTTTAATTGGCAGCAGGTCCGTCGACTTCCTCTTTCGTAATTATCTTCGTACTTCGACTTTCACGTTCCGACGGGAGGGGTAGCCTCATGTGTCAACTCGTTTTCGGCGATCCAGCTTAATTCGTCTTGGTACGAGACACAGAGGAGTAAATTTTGTTCCAAGTTACCCCGTTTTACCTTACAGCTATGAGATCATCCTTCTACCCACTGCTGTTTGCTGATGACGGCAATAGCTAGCTCCTCTGCTGCCAAAGACAGAGTCTGGTCAAATCTTCGCATAATTTCTCCTAAAAGATGATTCATTATTTTCAATATCTATATTTCTATTTCTATATTTTCAATTTCTATTTCTATATTTCAATATCAATATAATATTTTCATACAATATTCAAAATACTGAACATGAAAGTAATTTACTGGGCTTTCAAACTGGTGTGGAGTACTGCCACTGTCCACCTGGCTAGGAGCTCATCCGTAGCAAGGCAATACAGGGTCATCTGTATGTTCCTGTGCTTCCTTTACAGTAGCTGAGTAAAATCTGCGAAATGCTGTGTCAGTTCTCTGTTGTGATGAAAAGACTTCACCATTTTCACTATCTCTGACACTGTTGTGTTCTTGGATTGCAGTGCTCGAGATGTTTGTTCAGTTGCACCAAAAACTAATAATGACAACTTGAGACCAAAATATGTAGCAAATTGCATGTTCCAACTGTGCCAAAATTCCACCAACACATCTACCACAGTCATCTGAACATCGATTAATCTGGCTCAGCAATTCTTGAAGTGCTGGATAGCTAATTGAGCAAGACTGCGCTGATTGCTTCTGTTCTAACTGTCAACCTCGTCAGACACAATGGATTCAAACCTGTCCCAGTTAGAGACAGGTCTTGTTTGCATTGCTCAAAGATGACAGTATACACATAGGTGAATATTGAATGAGCTTAGAAATTTCCAGTACCACATCAAGAGCAATTCTGTCAGGGCTTGTTTTCTTTGCCACATCTTGCAGGCAAAGGTTGAGGCAGTGTGCGAAACAATGAACAGAAATGGCTCTTAGCTTTTCTTTCTGAACTTGTGTAGCTACACTGTTTAAGTGTCCTGTCATGTTAGCTGCCCCATCATATGCCTGCCCCTGACACTGTGAAAGAGGTAATGTGCAACAGATAAGAATATCCTTAAAGGTCCACTGTCACAGTTATACAAGTTGCCTTTATATGATAGATTATCATCTAGAACCACTGAAAATTGCTGTTAGAGCGCTTCAAAATTCCCTGGTAGACAGATAATGGCTCACTTCCGAAAAATTGGCCGAAGAAATCCGCCATATTGCTGTGACGTCACAGTAGGCTTGCTGTACACTTGTGTCTATGCTTGAACGGGTCACACGCTGTGTGGAAAGACAATCGCCGACTGGCTTTCACGTCCCTCTTGCTGATGGACTCGCCCCGATGCATCACAAATGCGTTGCTGGAGGATGTAGTAGGGCCAGTGGAGGCATAGATCTATGGTAGAGGCAACGGTCGGTGCTTCATCTCACAAAGAGCGATAGTCTGAAGAAGCAGTGGCCAGCAGCTGTTGGCAGGGTCTATTGTATGTGCTTGGTAAGACTCTCCTGTAAGATAGAATGCCTTTTGGATTGCGACTGATGCCCTACCTGCCATTTCGCTGTTTTTTGGTCTAAATATTCTAGCAACAACCACTTTGCTTACTCTAGTACAATCCGTCAGAATCCGAATGGCGCTCTAACTTACAGGATGAGAGTCTTTCCTAGCACAGAGAAAGCCAATCGAGAAGACAACAAATTGCTACAAAGGATGAAAGGGTGAGTAATAACTTTAGGATGATGAAAAAAGTGTCCCAAGGCCATTTCGATGCCCCCACCGCCTGGTGTTCTGCGCAGCTGTGCACGGTAGAGACATAGAGTTTTCTTCTGAACCTTTTGCTGTGACCAGAGCTTGTGTGTGCCCTACTACCTAGCAAGTAGGAGTGGAGAGATGCTTACGTCTCGCAATGTGCAAGCCAGTGACCTGAAGTACGTGCCGAGTGCTCCGAATTATGTTTTCGGCACACTTCGTATTTTCAGCTGTTATGCCTTGTAGGAGGTGAAAAATCAGCTCTAGGCTGGTGTACCATCTCTCTTCGTATGCCCTTGTAACAGGCCAAGAATGGTGCAAATCGGCGTTTGTAGGGCTGAGAACAGGCATCACCCTATTTTTTTGGTCGTGTTGCGAAATACGTAGATGTCACGCTGTATGGCTGTGCAACCCGCATGCCCAGATCTATTTCAGAATCAGCAGGGGCATCTCCTTCATTGTCTCAAGAAGTTTCGCTTTCATCGTAAGAGAAAGACTTGCAGGAGATAACGATTTCTGTACAGTCCGTTGCCTGGCCTACTCTCCTCCATACTTGTGCAAACATTCCGGAGCCTACTGTGATGTCACAACATTTTAGCATTGTTAGGCCGGAAACGCCCACGCATAATTGGTCCTTTTTGCAACTTTGCGCCCTCGTAGCTCCCCCATCGTGAGGCAAAGGACACTGAAATAGGTATCATTGAAGGTGTTTCACAAAGCACTATCAATATGAAAATTTTAAAAAACTGCGACAGTGGACCTTTAATGGGTAAGGTAGTAATATCTGCAGTGATGCGAAGGACATGGACTAAGCCGATAAAATCTTAACGAATGATGTAATCATTTGCAACCCAATGAATGGAAAGAGACAGTTGTTCCTTGTTTGTGATGTCAGCTGTCTCATTGGCCATAATAGCATACCATGGTGTAGAATCATGATTCCGTCGCCTGCCTAAGCAATGTGTTGCCCATCAGTTTTATCATTTCGTTAATATTGACGGGTGATGTACTGGCGATTGCACAACCAACGCAGTCTTCACTCCGGAGTTCCAATAGTGGATACAAGTTACCTAACTTGTTTGTGCGATTCCTGATAGCAAAACCTTGCTTCAGTAAAAACAAAGGCTGGACAAGACTTTCAATAATGTTTCACGGTTTCTCTCATCTATTTAGCAGCTGCAGTGCTGAGTTTTTCAGAAATGGCCGGCTGTTGAGAACTGCTGTACTTGAATACTGCATTATTGTGCACATCTGATTCTTCTTGAAAGCGAAAGTGCTTCCATAGCCTTCTTCCAATTTTGGAACCCTTCTATTGTGAAGACCGTCTCACAATGGCAAGAAATACTTGAAGCCTTCTGAAGATAAGCAACAAGGCAATAATAACAGAAAATTCTCTTTCTGGACTCACAGACATGCAACCATTTGTAGTCTTGGTATCACTTAGGGTTTATGGAGTGCTATTTATCCTTGTTGCCTACTTGCTGCTTAGTAGTAACCAAAAATGCCAGATTTGTGGGTTGGTTAGGCTTGGTTAGGTTGTTGCAGCAGACAGCATTACGAGAAACGGAAGAATTCACCATAATGGCGTTTCCTTCTGGTTCTATACATGAGATACAGAGTACGGGATTGTTTCTGATTCTTCAGTGGGATCTAAGCAGGTTTCAGGTGAATTTGGTGCAGTGGAGGGACTCACTGAGTCTATTGTTGCACTTTGTTCTGCTGCTGATTCCAATTTGTTTCAGACGACTTGGACACTGTAGTTCTAGATTGAAGCTTTTCTGATTCTGGGTTTGGAGAGGCAGAACACTTTACTTCATTTTCCTTCTGCTTGGGTGAAGACCAATAGCTCGATAAGGTACTTTGTTGCTTCATCATCAAGTTTCCAAATGACATATCCTAACACGGTGTTGGTGAATTAAATGTGCTTGTAAAATTACACTTAAAATGGCTGCTGTTGTTTATCTTTTCAGAACTGTGACACTGACAGTGGGATGCATTGATTGTGTGGACGAACTTTCAATTTCTTTCGCCAGGGTTTCCTTGGGGACCTAGTTCATTATTATAAGCCTTGAATCAGGCTTATGGAAATTGTACAGTATATGTTTTCTGAGGTTGTAGCTTCATCTCATGGGGGCAATGCCCCCTCCAATTTTTTTGTAGGGGCAGCTGCCCCCCACTGCCCCCACTATTCCTATGCCTATGCACTATCAGGTGAATATCTCCTGTGCATGTACAAGGTACACTCAGGATGCCTTCGCAGTGGCAGTGCTGACGGATGGAGAAATTGTAGGTATAACATTCCACAGATTTCTGCTGCTTGCTGAATGTTGGGGCAGCATGATCCTGCATGTACCAGCTATTCCAGGCTCTATTCAGTGGATCTGAGTACCATAATGTGGTATGATAATCCGTGCATGCTCATTTTCTCATCAATGAGTGCTATTAGTGTGTGTGTATAGATGTGCTACAAAGGTCACGAAACTTGTTACAGAAGCTCTCAGGGCCTCAACAGGCTTTAACTAATGATGCAGATAGGCCAGCACCACCAAACATGTTGAGAAATGTTTCTAGAGTTGGGGAAAGCTTCCAAAAAAGCATGAATTGTAGTCCTTGTGAATATTTGGTGGTCTCCAGGGTCACCAGGGTCTGTATTGCACTTGTGATTGTATAACTGCATGTCCTTCTATATTAGCTGATGAAGCTGCCCTGAAGGACGTCTGTTGGGTCCCATTTGATATCAAGACCTTGCTAATTGAAGCTGAAGGTGGCTTATTCTATTTGCAACCTGCAAGTAGAGAGTCAGGAGGGAAGATAGATGACGCAATCTCCATAGAAGTACCTCCAGATGCTATTGGTGTTTCTGACAGTGTGATGATGCGCTATGCTGTCATTCCTCATGGTCCTTTTGTTCTGCCGAATGGGTACCGACTGGGCAGTATGGCTGTCTACATATTCTATGATGGCCGACATGTCACCAAGCCCCTCATCATCCACCTCCCACATTGGTACGGTGGGGAGAACCATACCACAGATGGCCTGTCCTTTGCCCTTGCATCTCACTCCCTGAAGGAAGGGAAAAAAGAGTACTGCTTTGAACGGGTTGAAGGGGGTACCTTTTCGCAGCAGCAGCAGTACGGGGTCTACAGCATGGATGGCCACAGCTCTTTGTTCGCAGTAGTGCTCAAGGAGGAGACTACTTCAGTTTATCTTGCTACACAGTGGGACCAGCGACTTGTGAACGAGACCTATACCAGGATAGCCATAACATACTACAGCGCAGTGTGGCTGGAGGTGAGTAAGAAGTTATCCAACTTTTGATTGGTGGAGGTGCCAGTGAGTGAAACTGATTGAAACTGATTGCTGATTACTTAGGACACCTGGGAAAAACATAAATTGTGACAAGATAATTTATGTGGAATTTAGACTAAGTCTTCTTTTCTTTGTACAATTTTCTAACTGCATGCAATGCATATAGTATATACGTAATTAATACAAATTTACTGCTTAGATGATTTCAATTTCAGATTCTGAAGGAGTACTGGACAAACTGGGAAAGGAATGCCTCTGCTACTGCAGTTTTCCAGTTTAGAAAGCAGTTGTTCTCAAAGTGCAGTGTTTTTGGGGAGTTACCCAGTGTTCAGGGAGTGGAGTGGAAAGCATCATTAGTGAGAGCAGAAGTAAGTTGACATTGGCTTAGTTATGCTACTTGCATTGCAGGTCAAAGAGCTTCGTTCTAGGGCTCAATAGCAAAGCTGTATTTATTCATGATATCTTTGAACCTCTTCCTCAGGTTAGCCAGGATGAGGTATGCTATCCCAGCAGATGCACCGCAAGCAAGTTGGAAGGTTTAGTTAAGAGTGAAGTGTACCCGCCAGCTGTCAAGTGTGCTGTGCTCTACAGCTCACCTCCTGACTTTGAAAGGCCCAGTCTGGAGTCTTTCGATATGAAGATTACAGGCACTACTAAGCGTATTGTTTCTTTCCCAATCACAGTGTACAGTGCCAACGGTGAGAGCATGCATATGTACAATGTGTATATAAATCATATACTGTAGTGTGTGTTTGTGTTTACTGGCATGATTGGCTGTTGTTTTATTTGGCGCAGTTTGCTGTACATAAAGTATGTTGTCAATAACAGCGGTACATGTGTGTGCGTGTGCTGGTGTGTGTGTATACATATCCTTACTTTAGTGTGAATGGTCAGACAATGTGTTTCAGTGCTGATTACATGAGTACAAGGCATTACATGTGCCTGCACTACACCAAACACATCTGTTAGAAATACTGTTTTGTCATGTGCAGAATTAGGTATACACAAAGAGTTCACATTACCCTTTGAGAACAAGGAAGCAGGACTACTGTACTGTTGTTCACTATGTACTACTTGCTCATTTTGTTGAATGAGAACTGTGTCTGTCGGTAACAATGGCACTAATTGTCAGATTGACTAGATGTGCTTAATTCTACACTCGACAGCAACTTTATTACCCCATGCGCTATTGCGGAATAGGGGTTATGCGTTTGGTTTGTGGCTTAATTTGTCTGGCCACAATTTTGGGCCGTTTGCGCGATTAAGGCACTTTCAAGGGCTCGTGTGGCTCCTGAAAGATAGGTTTCGCAAAAAAACATCCTGTATATGCTCGCCGACTGCAGCAACCACGTCAAAGCTGTTGAAGTGGCACTTTTTACCACGTGCACTATTGTGCAATAGGGGTTATGCGTTTGGTTTGTGGCTCAGTCTGTCCAGCCACAGTTTTGGGCCGTTTGTGCAATTAAGGCACTTTCAAGGCTCAGGTAGCTCCTGAAAGATAGGTTTTGCAAAAAAACATCCTGTATACGATCGACGACTGCAACAACCATGCAAAAGCTATTAGAACGGCACTTTCTAGTCTTTTGCAGACGTTCCTTCCCCTTCTGTGCCTCTGGGCGCTTACGGGATGGTCTAGCAAGCCAGACTAGACGGTCAGCGGCCATAATTATGCGGAAAGAGGTTGCGGACGGCCCGCATCCGTACACGGATACAGACATATATAATCTTTTTATATAGCTAGGTCTACACAGTCTCCACGTGCACGGGGTATGGCCTTGTTCCTAAGGGATGTGCTAATGTGTATGACTGTAAAGCATCTCATGATGATTTAGCTCCTTTAATGTAACTAACATTTCTGTACCACACACTGTACATTGTTTGTGCATGTGTGTAATACCATCTCATGCAGCTCCCGGTGGTCAACCCTTAGTGAATGTTGTAAAGGAGAGTGCCGTGAACCCACCACCATCCTCACCCCCCACAGTCCTCCTCTCAGGTGAGTGTGTATGACATGTGACTACCACTAGTGACTACTGTGTGAATACTGCAGTGACCCCAGCCACAGTACACAGCTGTATGGAATTGTGGCAATGGTATTCATGTTCTTGTGAACATGGCCGTTGCTAGTGACTCTATCAGTGAGGAATCAATAACATTTATCCTATCAAAGCTGGAACCAAAGAACATTCTTTAAGTGAAACACCAACGTGATGCAATTTGTGCAGTCATGAATGTCCATGATATGATCGTTTGCCTGCCAATGGGCTATAGAAAATCTCTTATCTTTGAATCCGCACTGTGGTGTCCTCCCTCTTTGCTATTGTGTCTAGACGATTGTAGCAGCTCTTGCAAATGTGGGGCACACTATGCTTCCAGGGACAGGTCGTCTCCTGTAATACTGGACAGTGCCTGCCTTTGTCAATTTCCATGCACAGTAAAGACTGTACCTGTCTGATGAAAGAGGCCCCGACACAATTGGCAGACACGTTTGTACAGTTGCTGTTGCATCTGCACCCACCGGAACCCGTCATTGCTGCTTTCGGCCATGGGCCATAGGCAAAGTCGATCGTTCATTTACTACTTCACACCTACCACTTAGGTGGAAAGTGTGAACTAATTGCCATGTACAGTAATTGGTGAAATAATTTCTCTGTTAAAATAATGCTATATTAGTGCTATAGGGTATGCTAGATCGTCCCTCCCCTTCCACGCCGCCGGCGCGTGTTAGGGACGGTCTAGCTAACCAGACTAACCGCAGGGAGGCAGGGAGCAAGTGAGAAAAGGTGCTTCACTATGGCTGCAAGGGAGGAGCGTCAATTACAATTGGAAGGTGCGTAACTGGCTACCATCGCTTTGATTGGCAGCAGGTCCGTCGACTTCTTCCGTAATTCTCTCTTTGTACTTCGACTTTCACGTTCCGACGGTAGCTAGCTGATTTCCGTCAGATCGACGCCCCATTGCTTGGAGTACATCACTACTGCCCGCGTATTCGCTGACTCCATTGCGTAGTTAGCAACCTGGGCCTTATGTTGAGCTGTCTAAGGCCCAGAGCCGTCGTCATTCGCGCTGGACTGATTGGAAGCGAGGAATAGACCAGTTGCGCGTAACTAACTCAGGAATGTTGTGGTTAAGGCGATAATTGCATATGACGTCATCACTGGTGGCAGTTTAATACATTGAAAAGATAGGGGAAAGGTGTTGCACCGGCAGCCTCGAGCGCTTCGTGCCGAATGTTCCCATTTAGATGGCTCGGCTGAATGGTTCGCACGAATACGCACCTGTCGGTCGTCGATTGAAGTTGCTAAGGCATACGGTTACCGAGATCGAGACCCGTGAAGGGGGATTCGCCCACATGAGCGACCAGAATGTGGTGAACGAGACTTCTTGACACGATTTCGGCGAAAGCACCACAGCAGGCACCCAGATAGAGACGTCTGGAGATGGACTAACCGGCGAGTAACGGCTAATAAGGCTATGACCAGCACCGTTGCGTTACCATCGCTACCTGTAGCTAACCTTGATACTTTGTAGGTGGTAGTTCAACTAGAAGCTATTCTGTGTCCAGGAGTGTCAAAAATCCTTTCTAGAAGACTCGTTCGCCACATTTTTGTCGGTGAATCCCCCTTCACGAGTCTCGATCTCGGCAACCGTAGGCCGTATCAACTTCAATCAATGACCGTCAGGTGCGTATTCATGCGAACCATTCAGCCGAGCCATCTAAATGGGAACATTCGGCACGAAGCGCTCGAGGCTGCCGATGCAACACCTTTTCCCCTATCTTTTCAATGTATTAATCTGCCACCAGTGATGACGTCATAAGCAATTATGACGTACTGCACTCCTAAACGCTTATACGCAACTGGTCTATTATAGCAGACACATTCCTGTTGGTAAGGTGGGGGCGGGGATTTCCGGAAACACTTTGCGCCGCCTTCAGTATTGTAAGCTATATCTCAGCTTCTCTTTAAGCTACAATAACGCCACTTATATCAGGCAACTGCTACAGGATAGCACTATAAATGATGCAAGATTTAACTCCATCGTTCCATCCCTGGTCCAAGGGCTACTCGAGAAATTGATACCAAAAATATCAGTAGACGGTAATTCTGGAAATATTGCGTAACTCGGTAAATGGAGTGTCTAGTGAGATCGTGCACGTCGCAGGAGGCATCCTTCGTACTAGTGACGGTGGTTGGTACTTCATATATGCCAGAAGAGGTAAAAGGTATAGAAATAATAATAACAATCAAGGATCAATCAAAATGCAACCCAAAGTGAAAGTAAACATAGAAGTTGGTGCTATCAGTTATTTCTTACAAGCACTACAGAAAAAGAGAGTTTTTTCGATGGCTTTCTCTTGTATCCAGCACACTGATAGTGACACCATTTGCCACAGGTGCCATCGCATCCAATCCAGTACTTCTGCTCCTCATCTGACTCCTCCCAGTAGTTTGCACCGCAAACATAACAAGTGAATCCTCAGCCGAAGATTCTTCACTGTCAGGGGTTGTGCCTGCTTGTGGTGATGCTTCTTTCCCCTTCCCTGCCTTCTTGTCCTGCCCCTCCTTGAGCAGTTCCACAAATTCATCAGAGGTGATTACTTCCCCCTCAAGCTGAACCCGTGTCTTGCTCCTGGTGCGTGCAGGTTGCTTCCTGACTTCTAGTATCTATCAGAAGTAGTCACGCAAGTGAGTCCTGATGAATGGACTAGTGGACACACTTGTCTGCTGCCCGCAACTGCCACAGGTGACCTGGTGTTTCCCCTGGCTCAACTCTTTCATCTGAGCAGAACGAAAGATGCTGGAAGGACCTAGCTTGGATGTCACTGCATTGCGTGATAGGGGGAAAATCCCGCAGTTTGGCGGTAAACAAAACAACTTCACATTTGCCTCCTGTGCTGTGCGAATAAGCTCCAGGCTGATGTGCGAATGATGGCCGTCAAAGAATAAATACACTGGACCTGTGGCTGTCAGATGGCCAACAGCAGGGAGGAACAGCTTCCTGAACCAAGAGAGAAAGTTAGCACCATCCATCCATCCTGATTCACTTGCGCCATACCTGCATCCAGCAGGCCCCCCTTTCATCCACTGTTGATACATATTCTTTGCCTTATACAAAATAAATGGGGGCAGTCGCTGACCATTGGCACAGCAGCACACGTGGACTGTAGTGTGCTCCCTTCCTGTACCACCACCCACTTCATGGAGGGATTGTGCTCCTCGTTTGCAAAGCAGCTTCTTGGAAGTGGTAGATGTACAGAAGGCGGTTTCGTCGCAATTCCTCCGCAAGGCTGGACTCCAGGTGGTCAAAGAAAGCATCAACGGTGTTCTTATTTGCTGCTTCTGCTCGTCGCTTGCTGAGATGCTGCAGTTTTCGCTCTGTCAAAGTGGGCCATCGCTTTAGGAATCGTTGCCACCAATCCTTACCAGGCATTCCATTGGGGAAGGGATTAACAATACCGCTCTCTCGGATGAAATCTGAGAGTACTACTGTTATCAACTCCCTGGTAATACCAAAACCCATCTCAGCTAGAACCTGGCAAGTGAGAACAATCTCCTGTTCCTCACAGTATGACAGAACAGTTGGAGCACCAGCTCCAACCTTGCTCGACTTGCCAGAAACATGATCATGTAGAGTACTGTTTGGTATGTTGAACATTTTGGCAGCTGCGTGAATACTCACTCCCTTCTTGATCTCATCTAATGCACTTTGCATTGACTCTTGCGAATAACGGACAACTTTCTTAGGCTTACAAGCCATGTTAACTCCACAAGTGTGAGTTTCAAATAATGCACGTGCAATTGATTGCGGGGCAAGGTGCTAGGTGTCAATTTTTGATTACTTGTCACCTGTAGCAGAAACAAATTATAGTGCTGAGTTGAAGCCTGCATGTGTCATCGTAGCTACCCTTTCTAAGACACAGCCGACTTCTACAGTGGAGTTTAGCAAGTTTGCAGAAGGTTTTCGTATCGTATAGATGCCCAATTAATGCGGCGAGTAAGCGGCTTAATCAGATGTTCGGTTATGTGGCTTCATAAAGCTGCATTATTTATTGTTGTTGAAGAAGAGCAAGAAGGAGAAGTCATACGATTCGGCGTAGAAGAGTCCAGTGATGGTACTTGCAGTTAAGGTGAGTAGTGCAGCAGTAGTACCATCAGCAGAGGTATAGGAGAACGAACCGTTAGTCTGGTTTCCGGAAATCCCCTCCTTTCCGGAAATCCCCGCCCTTACCTTACTTCAATTGCTTCGGGAGTTTCACTGTGCTTGATAAGGGACCGTTGAGGTCAGCGCCATGCCCTGAGACTTAGACTTAACCGAAAAGTACTTCATCAGCGCTATAAGCACATCTAAGCCTTAACAAAGGGCCCAATGCAATTTATTTGCCAATAGGATTTTCTCGAATATTTAGCCAAATCTGCAAAATGTTTTCCACTATACTGTAGCCCTGTGTTGTTGCACATCAGTGACTTGCTCATGATCAAAGTGGGTGGAGGGTAATCCTACGCTTGTGGGACATGTCCGTTTAGTTTACATAGGCTGAACTCAGTTTATATAACACCTAAAGGTGTCAAATACCTGTGTTGTGTCATGGTGTCAATCATGTCAAATCAAATGTCACCCCTTCTCACCTCCGGATGATGTCGAGGCGAGAAAGCGGTCTGGGCACAAGACTAAGTAGCTACAGTGTTTTGGATGCATGACAAAGCTGGTGATGGGCAAAATGTTGCATTGTATTGTCAAGTGTTTCCCGGTGTACTCCATCGTCCAAGGAAGATTCAAGCTGTCTTAAACTGAGCATGCCTTATAACTTCCACGACAGTGCAGCATTAGTATTGGCTGGAATCGGAATCCATTCAAATACTAATGCCCAGATCCAGATCGTCCACTCACCCTTCACATCAGCCAAGTTTGCACCCTGTATGAATGCACTTGGCTCCTGAGAACAGGGTGGTCAGGTTCTCATGCTGGACCAATGCTAATGCCCACACCCTAAGTGTGAATGGCCAGACAATGTGTTTCAGTGCTGATTACATGAGTACAAGGCATGATGTGTGCCCCTTTGAGAACAAGGAAGCCGGACTACTGTACTGTTGTTCACTACATACATTGTACAGTAATTGCTGGACACTTTCTTGAATGAGAACTGTGTCTGTCGGTAACAATGGCAGTAATTGTCAAAGCAGGACTAGATGTCCTTACATAATTCTGTCGTTGGTGTTGCTGTCAAAATCAGAATTAAGAGATGAGAGCAACATAATTGTGACCATCCATGGGAAAAGGGGGCTTTTGGCAAATTTTAACAAAAATGAGATTATTGGTCCTGTGCACTCATCAGACCTTCTTGCTCCAATTTATGTGCATTTCTGTTGCCATAGCAACATCACTAATCAAATATACATCATTTAAATGACTTCCTGCAAGCTGTCAAAAACGAAAGTAGCATAGTTTTAGTAGTAATGCACATTATATATGCTCAGAAACTTTGAAAAATGTGTGAACATGTTTAAATGGACATCTAGACAGTCCACTGGCAATGCACTTTGGAGCTTGCGTGAAACTTTACAGCTTTGAGCACATCTTCACTCGTAGGAAGAGATTTGGATAGTGAAATCATGTAGAAGAAGAAGGCTCAAAGCAAAACATTCACAAAGTCACAAAGCAAGCCACTTACAGCTACTGTGCCCAATTGAATTACTGCTCAGGCCATTACTGATACGAATTGAAGGCGAATCTTCGATTAAACTTCAATCGCGTTCGTAAATAGTTCCGCAAAACACCCGAAAACAGCTCAACACAGCAGCGTACAGTCTTGTGCTTGGTATCCATTTAAAGAGCACTGAATGGGCTATCTAATGACGTTTACCTCACGCTTGTATGACAATTAATGACGACGTACGACCGTGTTGAATTCGCGCGAAATTCAAATGCCATTTTCTCAACTTGCTATGTTACGCAATAAACCCCCTTTTCCCGTGGATGGTCACATATTGATGAACATTATTCCTTAGGCTAAGAGATGTGCTGATGTGTATGACAGTATAGCATCTCCTGATGATTTAGCTCCTTTAATTCATGTAATTAACATTTCTGCACCACACACTGTACATTGTTAGAAGTTCCTGTTGGTCAGTCCTTTGTGAAAGTTGTCAAGGAGAGTGCTGTGAGTTCATCAGTATCATCCTCTGCAGCCCTCCCCTCAGGTGAGTGTGTGTGACATGTGACTACCACTAGTGACTACTGTGTGAATACTGCAGTGACCCCAGCCACAGTACACAGCTGTATGTGGAGTGTATAGTGCACTCCATTGTACTGTAGCCCTGTGTTGGTACACATCAGTGACCTGCTCAAAGTGGGTGGAGGGAGTCCTACAGTGAGCGTGAGATGTTGGCAGGTTTGTGTGTCATGACTCTTCTCATTCCATGCAGCTGAAGAAGTTCTTGAAGAGTTTCGGGAAAAGTTCATTAAAGAAATGGAAGCTGAAGCTGTTGCCAATGATCTTCGAGTAGGCAACATTATCCCAGAATCCTGTGAGGCAGACATCTCACCACCTGGTAAAGGTCGTACATGGCGAAATCAGACTCTACACCAACGGCTGGTGAACAACTGCACCAGAGAGGCCTTGATCGAGGCCTGTGAAATATTCATTGCCAAGCAGGGCTACACAGAGATGAATGCTCTGGGTCGAGCCATGAAGAAGGAGCTGGAACCAGCTACAGGTAAGATGTGTATTTGTGAAGTGGGATTCAAGGATGACTACTTCACATTGTAGAGATGTTCATCATGGAAAGTGTCTGTGACACTGCTCAAAGTGGGTGGAGGGTGGTCCTACAGTGAGTAGTCTCATGTAGCCAGACCACCATTTTGGGAGGTGAAGCTGAGCAAAATGGCGATCTGGCTGTGCAAGACTATACAGTGAGCGTGAGATGTTGGCAGGTTTGTGTGTCAGGACTCTTCTCTTTCCATGCAGCTGATCCAGAAAAAGTACTTAAAAACTTTCGGGAACAGTTCATTAGGGTTATGGAAGCTGAAGCTGTTGCCTATGATCTTCGAGTAGCCAACATTATCCCAGAATCCTGTGAGGCAGACATCTCACCACCTGGCAAAGGTCGTACATGGCGAAATCAGACTCTACACCAACGGCTGGTGAACAACTGCACCAGAGAGGCCTTGATCGAGGCCTGTGAAATATTCATTGCCAAGCAGGGCTACACAAAGATGAACGCTCTGGGTCGAGCCATGAAGAAGGAGCTGGAACCAGCTACAGGTAAGATGTGTATTTGTGAAGTGGGATTCAAGGATGACTACTTCACATTGTAGAGATGTTCATCATGGAAAGTGTCTGTGACACTGCTCAAAGTGGGTGGAGGGTGGTCCTACAGTGAGTAGTCTCATGTAGCCAGAGAGCCCCTAACACTTCATTATCATCCCATATCAATTGTCACCTCAGTAAAGGTCACAAGAATCAATTACCAGAAAGGAATATATACAAAGATCTGAGAATAGGGACCACTTCACGCTATGTATAAAATGCCACTAAAACACACAAATGAGTCATGTTTCCGATAAAGTCGAATTACTGCATCTTACGTACTTGTGGTATAGTCTCAACATCCTGACAAAGTTTGAAACCCGTAGTCCTTTCCTGTGCTTCAAACCAGGAAGAATAGTTACGCTGTCGCCATGTTTACGGATATGATAACAGAAGGGTTACGGGCTGTTTTCTCATAATTGCACTGAGCGTATTTTCGTACTTTGAGCAAGCGTATCTCGGGAACGGGAGCAGCTATTGAAGTGCAACAAAGTGCAACACTGGCACTAAGTTGAACCATGGCTGGCATGGGTCACTTGGGACATGACTCTTGGGCTTTAGGTAGAAGATGTCTTTTAACCTTGCATCATCAGGTAGTTTGGAAAGGTATTTATCAAAGATCACAACCTGGTACCTTCCCATGCATTCGCTTTCGTATTGGTGCACAACTTTGTTCTCTGTTCTTGATTGATTCAGTCCACCTGAGCGGTTTTCGATTCATGTTCAGTATAATTGTAGCGAATCTTGCTATCTCCACCAGCCTTCACCACTTCTCGCTTGAACTGCAACAATTTCAGGTCCCGATGTTCTGCCCTCCTCGCAGGCAAATGTTTTTGCCATTTCAAAAAAACATGCAATTTAGAAGTCTTGCAGGTGTGTCCTGGTTCCTGAGCACACTGGTGGTCCACAGCTTCTCTTCATCATCTGTAGTGAGAGCCTCTATTCGTTGTGCACTGCAGCCAACTCCCTGAGTGTGGAGCCAACGATACAAGGAGTCCAGAAGCTTTCTCAGCCCTGAAAACTCCTTATCTGTCATGAAGTTGATTGCGTTGTTCTGTGCGAATATGCTGCTGGATGCTGATTAAGTATTGATGTAAGGTCTTTGGTGGGTACTGCTCACCGTCAACTTTGCGAACTTTGGTGGTGAAACGAAACAGCCACTTCGCAAGGAGGGGATGATTGTCAGTGAGCACAGTACTCTCCAGCACTTTCTGACTAGGGAACCTGATGTTTCTTGCATCCGCCCAACTGCTGAAGAGTCGGACGCACTTGTCGGTGTCGGCTGTAGTATTGGCTGGAACGAATCTGAGACACATGTCCTCAAAATCGTCGTCATCGATGTCAAAGTCAATTTGTTTGTTGGAGCTAGGCTGTGAGTGGGTTGAGTGCTTGGCCATTGCTGTCACCGAAGCTGTTCCTTGACCGTTTACAGAGTCGACTGAAAAAGCCCGCGCATTCTGAGAGCGTCTATTTTTTCAATAAGCTATTTACTACATGGAATTAAACACAGTTGAACTGAGTTAATGCCATTGTCTGGAAGGGCTGCCATCTTTGTCTTCCAGTGGGTCTGGTTGGCGTGAGTCCCATGTCGTCCGGAGCATGCGTGGTGCCTGCTTCATTATGCACACTTAGCAGCTGTTCGCTTCTCCAGCTCACTGTGTCAGAATTTTTTCTTTTCGCTTCTTTTCTTTTTTTCATCTTACAAGCATGAAAGGGTGGGGTGGGCTCATTCCCCCTGGTGCTTCAGAGTTAGGTGTCAGAATCCTATCCAGGCCCCAGCAGGGGTCACGTGAGCCAGGTCTGCATGTGGAGTCACGTGGCATGGCATCACAATGCATGCAGGGTCACACGTGATGTGGGGTCTCATGACCTCACGTGACCGCAGGAGGTATTTGTCATTTAACCAGAGGGGATATGGGGTTTTCCCTGGCACCTGGGGGAGGGGGTGGGTGAGGTTCACACCCCATTATTCCAAGCATGTAGGGTTCATTAGGATCCCTTGCATAGGGGAGGGTAGCTTGCGTACCTAGATTAGTTTGGTGAATCCATGTAGCTACTGTCAGGGGTTCGTTTGTATATGTTGCGGGATTGTAGGAGGATTAGGCATTTAAATGCTATCAATGCTGTACTGCATATTTACTGCATTCGCCCTTGGGCGCCCTCGGGACTCATGCAGTAAATGCGGTACGGCATTGATAGCATGTAGTAACTAATTAAGATGGTTTATGTACCATGGTGACACAAATGAAAGACAACATTCGGAACTACACATGGTAAGGAAATAGGGGGGATGGGAAAAATGGCAGTGAACTGGACCAGCACTGGTAACCTCCAGATCTTAAGCCAACCCTTTAGCAGCCGGGTCATTGGTCTCCGCCAACAGCCACTGATCCATTCCCCCCTTATATACCGATGTGGGCGGGCTCTATCCAGAGCCTCCTTTGAAACTCCCACGCCGGGCACTGACTAATCTGTGACTTTATCGGAAATGTTAATTAAGATGGTCTATGTACCATGGTGACACAGCTAACTCTATTGCCGATGTGTGTGTCATGTCTGCATCTTGTTTCCTTTACTTCCTTCCCTTCAAGGAAAATAAGAGATGACTTGATTGGACTATACAGCATTCAGTGATAGGAACAGTCTGTAGGCAGTGCAGGAAGTAGTCTAGTAGCAATGTAGTAACAAGTCTGTAGGACTAGTTATGTTTTGTAGGAGTTTGTATTGTAATATTTTACATAATTCTTTGTAATGACTTCACTGACTGCATGTCTGTGTTACTACAGTAAGTAGCTACCACTCCTGACTGTGTAGTGGAGTAGATGCATGGGATGGAAGGGAGGGTTATGGCTGATAGATGTTTGATATTCCCATTACTCAGCTGCTGGTTGTCAGTGAGTGGCTCAAAGTGGGCACATGCAATTGCAAGTACTGTGACCCCAGGAGAATAATTAGGAGCATTGTACAGTATGTGAGTGTGATGCAGATGGGTGGACATAGCTCTACTGCTCACAATGTGTTCCCAGCATATGTACTGTCTGAAGTAACATTAAGGGACAGTGAACTCCTACGGAGACATCAAAGGCGGCTATAGTGTGTGTGTGTGGGGGGGGGGGGGATCCCTGTACAATGTACGTAGAGGAATGTGACTAACTGAGTGGGTGCACGTGTACCTTGTGTCTTCTCTGGCACATTGCTGTGTGGAATCAGCTCAACCATTGAGGTACCCATAGCTCAACAGGTCACGTCAACGTCTGGCCCGAGAGTGCAGGCATGGGCGTGTAGGATGGATGTCGTATAAAAGAACAAGATGGCCGACGGAGACACTCTGAATGTGTACTCAACCGTTTGGCTGCTACTCGCGGGATTAGTTGTCGTCATCATCTTAACTTACCCTTTGTTGACGAGGAAAAGGGCCAAAGCGGCAGTGGTGAAACTGGTTGGTGCTGGGGCGATCCCTGATGAGCAATGGAACATGGTGAAGCGCGCAATTGTCTGCATCGAAAATTACCACACTGAGTGAGTGGCACGCATACGAGTCACAGTCTCGCTAGTCTGGCTCGCATTTTGTTTTACACATACACAATAATGTTTACCTGCATGAAATTTACTCGTCTCTTTCCCTCTCCTCCCTTCCCTCCCCTTCCCCTCCCCCTGCCCTCTTCCTTCCAGCGCTTGCCAACCAATTGGCATTGTCCCAGCAGTATGCAGATGCGGTGACAAAGTTTGATGATGCTATTAAATTATGCCCTGACAACCCCAAGGATGCTTACATGGGGCCTTCCAAGAAGGACAAATCGGGGTGAGGTGCACCATGACAGGAGTAGGTCACATGATAGTCACATGTGCAGGTCACATGATGCTGACATGACTGTTTTAGCAATAGGATCAACTCATTTTTGTCGTTCTTGTCACATTAGGTTGGTCATTACCCAGAATGCACTGTGCAATGTTTCTCAGTTTTTAGGGTACATGTCACATGACAGTTGTGTGAACTCCCTACCCCACAGGTCCGACAAGTTGCATGGTCCAGTGAACGGTGACGAGTGCTACTTCTGGAGGACCACCAGTTGTAACTATGGGGTGCGGTGTTTCTACAAGCACATCCCTGGCCATGAGGGGGTGGACCTGAAGGACTACATGGCAACTGGGAGGAAGTAGCACAAGTGACAGTCACATGACAGTCACATGACATGGTCCATTGCTGTGTATATTAACTGAACCTGACCTACTGGCTATGTCAGTCATCTTTACTGCTAATGAGAGCTTGAATGTCAGTGCGTTGTTCATCAGCGTGTATTGGGTGGAGGTGGCACATAGACTGCAAGGTGTCCTGTGAGACTCTGGTCTTCACCAGATGTACAATCTTATGACCAGTCCTGCTTGTACTTAGCCACAAATTTCCAGTCCAACTTCCATTCAGGCATACCTTGTGGAAGAATGTGACTAGGCTAAATAGTAATCTCTAGACTGCTCATGATCACCTCAACCAACCACTTATAATGATAGGGTGCACTTGAATGGATTGTGGTACTCTTCATGCACATTAGGAGCATAATTGCAAACTGTTATATACGGAATGTACATGGTCACATGAAGTATATGTAGCACATTTGGAGATCAGTCCTGGGCGGGTGGTTTGGAAGGACTATAAGCAAATGACCTGCATACACTGTACTACATAGGCATGACCTCCTCGTGGCTGCGAAATATTGTGCAACAAGATGTCAGGTCGCATTTTGCTTGGCTCTGCTGGAATATAGTGGTAGCAGTTATGAAGTTCATGCAGATCACCACTGCAGTGTATAAAAGTTGCAGAGGGCGTTGTCCTAGTTCCATACGCGCCGCCTGTGGAGTTGGGAGCCCGGTCAGATGATGGAAGGAAACACACCAGTGCTGGCTGAAAGTCACATTTCCTGAAGTTTTTCTGCTGAAAATATATAGGACATATACGGTAGAAATGACCCACCCACCGCTGGAGAAGTAGAGCCTGATATAACAACCAGTGATGGCTCACATGGATGCAGGGGCAGGTTAGTGCACTGCGCTGTAAGAAACATACTCCACACAGCCACGATAAGGAGTGATTAGTGCTTGTAAGAAACGCTGGCAAGTTAGCAAGCTAGCTGTTAATTAAACCAACTACGTACCTCGTCTTCAACCAATGATGAAGTCATACTCAAAGTGGAAGCGGTTTGTTCCGGGACGGCTTTGCTGCTTAGTGTAGCATGGTGCACCCCTCAGTCTCCTACGTCTTATATATGTCTCCTGTATTAATTACTTTGTTCACATTTCACCAGGCGCAATCATTGAGGAAGAAGCGGCAGTGGTGATAGACTGTGGCGCTGGGCCAATCCCCGACGAACACAGGGATGTAGCGAAACGAGCAATTGTCTACATTGAAACTCCTGTTGAGTGAGTGTTGTAACGCTGCATGTGTTATCATGTGTGCACTGTGTCTGACTGAAATAGCGTCCTGAACCTTCACTTATTTTCACTCGGCAGGTACTTCTGACTGGGCCTCTACTCTAGCTAGGTGTCATATAGTTATGGGACTCATGTCACCAGCCTCATTTGACCCCTCTTATAAAAATAGGGATATAAAAGGTTTGCAAAATGTAGGGATTGGGAATTTCTCTAAAACACGTTAACCTGTAGTTTTTTAACTGACAGAAAAAATTGAGATGTGGAAGTGAAAGACATGGGGAGCCGAGTGTATAATTCAGTGTATTTTGCAGTGGGCTGACAATCTTTGCTTTCTGATGTACTCAGGCTTGTTGCATGAAGCTCTTCTCTTGTTCTTGTGAAGTCATCGCCGCGCTACATCAAGTTGTGCGCATGTGTGCATGTGTGGTGGTTCTGTTCTTTTGCAACCACTTTCCACATATGTACAAGGAATGGCCTTATCTAGAACATGCCACGTTTAGAGACCAGGAATATGTATGCTTTGTGAGCAGCAAGAACAAATTGTTCCATAACAAAGGAGCTAACACAGTGAAAGAAAAGGTATTAAACTAGCCATCACTATATATTTGCGGTCATACCACTGATTTGATGGCTTTATGTACAGTGCATAAAAAGTTCACAGACAAAGTTTTGTGGATGGCTCCTATTTTCTATAAACCCCAGACCTGCAAAATTAAAGTGCATTGACTAGTGGTATACAATGCTAATGACTCCATCCTGATGTCACTACACCAAGTCACAACACGTACTGTTTGTCTCTTTTCTATGTAGGGCCAAACCACCCAAACCTCCCTCTGTGAGTAGAGGCTCCGGGTTTATTGCTGAGCTTGAAGTTGAAAAGCAGAAGAAGTGGTTACTGTTCACCTGCAACCATGTCTTGCCTTCGCTGCCAGATGCCATGAAATCAGACATCTATTTTGGAAGAAAGAGCAATGATCAGAAAGGGACACTCATCCAAGGGAAGGATCTTTTTGGCGAGGAGCTGTTTTTTAAGACAGATGGCACAAATGTAAGGTGGAGCTTGTGTCTGCAGTGCAATGAATTGCATCTGTATCAGTATTCATTGCTTTGTCAGTTGTGATGTATTGTGTGTGTGCAGTTTCCTGCTCCTTGGAACCAGAAACGATTTGACTACACTGCTGTGGAAGTGAGAAAGGATGTCATGGAGACGGAGTTGAAGGATAACCTGCCTGTGCCGCTGTCACTGATGATGAAGAGGGAAGGCTTGCATGTAAAGGATATGCTGTATGTTGTTCACTACCCGGAGGAGAAGGATTTCAAAAGGTGTGAGAATGGCGAACACATCCGAGTACTGAATGGTGAGCTAAAGATGTTAACCAGTGTGAGCTACTCATCATCCACGGACACTACAATGCAGGCTCAGAATGGAATTGTGTCGTACGCTCTCTGCCGCAGGCCCTTTCATTGGTCACATTGCCACCACATATGGGGGATCCTCTGGAAGCCCAATGCTGAGGGAATCCAACAACGTGTGGGTTGTGGTAGGGCTTCACCGTGGTGGCCTGCCAAGACAGATCAACCTTGCCACTTGCATCGATGTGATTGTGGATGATATTCAAGGAAGACCATACAAAGGACATAGTAAGTCAACACAATCAAATGGCCTTGAAAGATAATGTCATTGATCTATGTGTATAATCTGTACAATTTTATACAGAGATGAAGATATTAAGCAAATAATATGAACCGATGATCTTTTTTCCCCTATGATGGCATGCATGCACACTACTAACTGTGACTGTATGGCATTTGTATATGCCTCCACTCTGACTGTCTGTGTACACTGATGTGAATGTGGTAGATGGCGTGATGATCCAGTGCTGTTCATAGAATTTACGTACACTTTCCAGTACTGTCAAATGTCTGCATGAACCTAGTGATGTATATGGTTGGTACATTGTGTCTGCCATCCCGTGTAGTTCCCAACCCCAAGTCCTTTGTGATCAAGGAAGAAGCTGGTCGTGACTCACCACCTTCATACACTGCAGCCCCCCCCTCAGGTGAGTGTGTATGACATGTGACTACCACTAGTGACTACTGTGTGAATACTGCAGTGACCCCAGCCACAGTACACAGCTGTGTGGAATCGTGGCAATGGTATTCATGTTCTTGTGAACATGGCTCTCACTAATGACTCTATCAATGAGGAATTGATAACATTTTTCCTACCAAAGTTGGAATGAAAGGACATCATTTTAGCGAAACACCAACGTGATGCAATTTGTGCAGTCACGAATGCCCGTGATATGATTGTTTGCCTGCCAACAGGCTATGGAAAGTCCCTTATCTTTGAATCCGAACTGTGGTGTCCTCCCTCTTTGCTATTGTGTCTAGACGATTGTAGCAGCTCTTACAAATGTGTGGGGCACACTTCGCTTCCAGGGACAGGTCTTCTCCTGTAATACTGGACAGTAAGGTGCCTGTCTTGGTCAATTACCACGCATGGTAAAGATTGTACCTATCTGATAAAAGTGGCCCCGACACAATCGGCAAACACGTTCGTACAGTTGCTGTTGCATCTGCACCCGCCTGTCATTGCTGCTTTCGGCCATGGGCCATAGGCAAAGTCGATCGTTCATTTACTACTTCACACCTACCACTTAGGTGGAAAGTGTGAACTAATTGCTATGTACAGTAATTGGTGAAATAATTCCGCTGTTAAAATAATGCTATATTAGTGCTATAGGGTATGCTAGATCGCCCCTCCCCTTCCACGCCGCCGGCACGTGTTAGGGACGGTCTAGCTAGCCAGACTAACCGCAGGAGGCAGGGAGCAAGTGAGAAAGGGTGTTTCACTAGGGCTGCAAGGGAGGAGCGTCAATTCCAATTGGAAGGTGCGTAACAGTCTACCATCGCTTTAATTGGCAGCAGGTCCGTCGACTTCTTTCGTAATTCTCTTCGTACTTCGACTTTCACGTTCCGACGGTAGCTAGCTGATTTCCGTCAGATCGACACCCCATTGCCTAGAGTTCATTACCGCGTATTCGCTGACTCCATTGCGTAGTTAGCAACCTGGGCCTTATGTTGAGCTGTCTAAGGCCAGACCCGTCGTCATTCGCGCTGGACTGATTGGAAGCGAGGAATTATAGCAGACACATTCCTGTGCACATGTGTGTATGCCATCCCATGTAGCTCCTGATGCTCGGTTGTTTGTGGAAGCTAAACAAGTATTTCGAGTTGAAAACTCGTGGGGCTGCCGCCCCAACTCGAAATACTTGCTCCCTTCGGTCGCAGCTCTGTCACTCACAATAGGTAAACATGACATCGTTTCTTAATACCTCAGTAACCTCAGCACACACACACACACACACACACACACACACACACACACACACAACACTATCACCAGACACACACACACACACACGCACACACACACACACACACACACACACACACACATGCACAGAGAAATCTCCAGCAAAGACGGACACATGACTGCTTATATCACATGCATTTACAGTGAGTAATTACAGAAACATAATGTACCAAGGAACTCACAGTTGCCAGAGTAGCTAGTGGTCTGTGATGGCAAAAGCTACGTACGTTTGCTACAGCGCAGTACGCGTGGGCCAGGCTCTGAGAGCATTCAGAAGGGCAACCGTGTGAGTTAAGCTTTTCAACGCTACAAACGGTTGAAGAATGTTAGCGTCTACATATCACGGCGTTCACCAGTTTCTACGTTGCTCCTGTCATGTGTACCAGGCGGCGGAGTGAAGTCCTCTGAGGCGGGCGCGGCCATTATCGAAGAAGGCGCGGGGCGAAGTCGATGACCTGTTGGGCGCTGTCTGGAAGCTGTGTCTTTGCCCGTCGGCCAGAAGTGCTGTAAGAGTCTGTTCCAGGATCAGAGGCGGAAGAAAACGTCCAAAGTTCGCTAAGACGTCGCTTAGAAGCCGGTTTTCAAAGTCCCTTGGCCTCGCACACGGTCCACTTCCGGCCAAACAAAATGGCCGACAATATAAATTCCCTATACCCAATACTTCGCCCACTACATTCAATATAAATGTAAGCATTGACGTACAACCGTAGGTTGGCGTATTATATATATATATCCGTAACATGAAGCCATATGAAAACGTCAATTTGAAAACAATATAGGGGCTGCCTGTGGCAGCCCCTAAAAAGAGAGTGCTGAGACAGAGCTGCTGCCCTCTCCACCTGAGGGTCCACCAGTCTCATCACCCACAGCCCTCCCCTCAGGTGAGTGTGTATGACATGTGACTACCACTAGTGACTACTGTGTGAATACTGCAGTGACCCCAGCCACAGTACACAGCTGTATGTGGAGTGTATAGTGCACTCCATTGTACTGTAGCCCTGTGTTGGTACACATGAGTGACCTGCTCAAAGTGGGTGGAGGGTGGTCCTACAGTGAGCGTGAGATGTTGGCAGGTTTGTGTGTCATGACTCTTCTCTTTCCATGCAGCTGAAGAAGTTCTTAAAAAGTTTCGTGATCGATTTGTTAAAGATATGGAAGCTGATGTTGTTGCCTCTGCTCTTCGAGTGAAAGGTGTTATCCCACAAGGCTGCCAGCAGCAAATCTTAGGCAGTTCTGGTAGTTGTAAATTGCGAAATGAGATTCTACATGAACGGATGGTGACCAATTGCGACAGGAAGGCTTTGATGGATGCCTGTAATATATTCATTGCTGAAGAAGACTTCCCAAATCTGAACACCCTCGGTGAAGACATGAAGAAGAAGCTGGAATCAACTACTGGTGAGATGATAGCATACGTAGAGTCTCGTTGCTACATTGGAAGTATTGTAGCTAGTGGATAGAGTTGTTCGAGCACTTGTGGAGCAGAAATTTACTGTAACTCAGGACACTTTGGCCTTGTAGGCCTTCATCAGCTGATAAACTGGCTAATTTTTATTTACTTATTATTTATGGTTTATCAGCTGATGAAGGCTTACGTGGCCAAAACGTCCTGAGTTACCGTGATTTTCTGCTAAGCAAGTGCTTGAACAGCTCCCCACTAGCCACAATACTGGTGAGATGTAATTGTGAAGTGGGATTCAAGGTTGACTATGTTGTACTGGTTAACATTGTACGTAGCAATTATTCACCATTGAAGGAGTCAATATCCCATCTCAGAGTGGGTGGAGGGTGGTCCTAGACTCCTATAGCTATGTACAAGAAGCTTGAGATGTTGGCAGGTATGTGTGTGTCATGACCCTAGTTCACTTTTCATGCAGCTGGTCCAGAAGCTGTTCTTAAAGAGTTTCGTGATCGATTTGTAAAAGATATGGAAGCTGATGTTGTTGCCTCTGCTCTTCGAGCGAAAGGTGTTATCCCACAGGGCTGTCAGGAACGAATCTTAGGCAGT